>JAQZBX010099204.1:0-11497 GCA_029593785.1 Cabassous unicinctus
CACATGGTAAACAGGGGCTCTATTGGTTGAGCCACACCCGCTTCCTGTTGTGAGGTCTTGCTGCATCAGCCCACTAGGCTGCCCTGGCCGGCCTGCCCTCACAAGGAGGCCCCGGGAAGCGAACCCGGGCCTCCCATATGGTAAATGGGGGCTCTATCGACTGAGCCACTCCCGCTTCCCCGGGTCTTTTTTTTTTTTAAAGTGAACATTTTATTTTTTGATTTTTTGATTTATCCCCCCCTTGCTGCTTGTGCTCGCTGTGACAATTTGCTGTGCATTTTTCTGTGTCTGCTTGTCTCCCTTTGTTGCGTCATCTTGCTGCGTCAGCTCACCGCGCCACACGGGCTGGCTCGCCTTCACCAGGAGGCCCCAGGAATCGAACCGGGGGCCTCCCACATGGTAAACGGGAGCCCCATCGATTGAGCCACATCTGCTTCCCTGGAAAGGTTCTTAACCTCTCTGTGTCTCAGTTAGAGCATTTAAATAAAGGCAGTAGTTATTGAATCCACCTTCTGGAATGGTGAGGATGCAATAAGATAAGGCAATGAAGGAATGGATGGGGAGTGACGTGTGTGGGCCTCCTGTCCTTCCTCTCTCCCAGGGAGCTCTCTCCACCAGTCCTCCTCTCTTATCTCTCATCTGCTTCTCCCTCTCTGTGGCACACTTCCCTCAGCCTGGAAACCTGTTCAGCTCTGTGCCATTGGAGAAAGCACCGCTCTGTGCCCCTCTCCTGTCCCCTGCTTCTCTCTCCTTTCATAGCCAACCGTCTAGAATGAATGGGCCCCATGTCACGTCTATACTCTTTACTCACCACTGCTACCTGCTGCCATCTGGCTTCTTACCAACACCTCCATCCACTCACTGCACACTTGGTAAAGGTCATCAGTGGGTGCCATGCCTTTGGCAACAAGCAGGCAACGTGGCAGGAATGAGGGCCAGACGGAGGGACTGGCAGATGCAGGGACAAAAGTCCTGCCTTTGGTAGAGGTTCCATGAATATATTTCCCTGGAATGAGAACACGAGAGGGGGGCTGGGGAGGCTTCCTGGAGAAGGCACCTCAGTTGAATCTGTAGGAGTAAGTGTGCAATGGGGAGACTGCCCCAAGCTGGGGTAAGTGTGGGCCTGCGCAATGAGAAGGGCCCAGAGAGGAGCTCACGCCACCCCAGCCCCAGCCCCAGCCCCAGCTCTGTTCCTGCACCACAGGCTGCCTCTCCCTTGATGTCTACATACCGTGCTCAGTTTCCTCCTACTTCTCTGGTCCTCTTTCTCAGACCCTCCCCAGGTCTGTCTCCTCCCCATCTCTTGGTTGGGGTTTCCTGCTTCTGGAGTTTTCTACCTGCCCAGGTCAGCTCACCCCTTCACACCCCCCTGCCCCTACCACCAGCTGCACTCTGGACACCTTGTCAAGTGGCCCGCTCCTCACCTTTTCCCTCCACACCCCTCCTCCCCAGGGTGTCCCACCCAGCACCCGGCCCCTCCGCCCATCCCGGCACCCAGCCTAGAGGTATGGGACCGCCTGAACGCCCCCTCTTCCAGGTCCCCCCATCCAGTCCTCAGGCTCCTTTCTGCTCAGGCCTTCTCCTCCCTCACCTAGACCCCGACTTCCAGCTCACCTCCAGCCCAGGCCGGCATTCTCTGTGTTGGATCCCCAGCATTCCGCTGTGAGTCTGCATAAAAACGTTCCTGAGGTCTGTAACTGCTCCATCAGGATGGAGGGTCTTCCTGTCTAGCAGGTGGTTGCTCCTGGGTGCTCAGAGTTGGAGACAAGGAGGGTTGTAGGGCTGCCCCGGGAATGGACACAGCTGCCCGGCCCTGGAGCCCACTGCCCCCTGCCCCGGGCTTCTGGCTAGAGGAGCTCTGCCTGCTCCTGAGTCCTTTATAAGCTCTTGGGGGGCCTGGATGGGAGGGCCAGGAGGCTGGGGTGCCTGGGGTGCCTGGCCAGCACTGCCCAGACTCTTTACAAGCCGAGATGCAAATAGGGGAGTCCCCACAGTAAACTCTGAGTTGACAGGGTGATGGGGCACGAATGGGGGACATTGTCCACTTTTTTGTTTAAACACTTTAATTCTTTAAAAAAACGTTCAATACTTACTGTTATTTTATTGAGATATAATTCACACACCCTAAAAACTCACCCGTTCAAAGTGAGGCTTTTAGCACGTTCCTAAGGCCGAGCAAGCAGCCCCACCATCTAATTCCAGAACACCTGCCTCAGCCCCGCTGCCCGCCAGCCGCTGGCCTATTCCGGACACTTGGTGTAGCGCGGTCACACGAGCGGGGATTGCGTGTCGCCGCTGTCACGGAGCACGCTTTCAAGGTCCACGCACGTTGCTGGGCTTGAATTCTGCCCACGCCCCGCGTGACTTTTGTAATGAACTCCTGCCCGCCAGGAGCCCGCAGGGCCCGCGCCCGCGCCCAGGGGCGCCCGCCTCCCGCGTCGCGCCGCGTCCTCGGCATGACAGCGGGGACAGCCGCCCCGGCGTCCGAGAGCGCCCCCACGCGGCGCGGTGCGGACGAGCGCCCGGGTGCGCCAGGCGCCTGGCACGCGACAGCGACTGAGGCCGCGCGAGGCGCCGCGAGGCCGCGCGGGCGGGGAGGGGGCGGGAGCCCGCAGCGCGGGGCGGTGCCTCCACATGCCCCGCCCACCCCGCCCCGCCCCCCGGCCGGCTCGGCCGCGCGCTGGGCGGAGCCTCCACGTGCCCCGCCCCGCCCCGCTCCGCCCCGCTCCGCCCCCGGCCGGCTCGGCCGCGCGCTGGGCGGAGCCTCCCGGGCGCCCCGCCCCGCCCCCGGCCGGCTCGGCCTCGCGCTGGGCGGAGCCTCCCGGGCGCCCCGCCCCGCCCCGCGCCGGGAGGCGGAGGAGCGCAGCGCGGCCCCACTGCGGCGTGAGCGCGCGAGCGGGCGACGGCGGACGGAGCGCGCGGCCTGGTCCCGAGCGCCGAGCGGGCGTCGCGCAGCAGACAGGCCACGGCCGCCGCCCCCGATCCCGCCCCGCGCCCGCCATGCCGGCCGCGGGCCGCGCCTGAGCCGCCCGTCCGCCTCCCGGGGCCGCGGCCGCCGCGCGCCGGGCGGGCCTGGGGCCGGGCCGGGGCCATGCGCGCGGCGCCCTGACGATGCCCGGCCGCCTGGCGCTCGCGCTGGGCCTGGGCCTGTGGCTCGCGGCGCTGGCGGCGGGGCCCGGGCGCGCCTGCGGGCCGTGCGCGCCCCCCTGCCTCTGCGGCCCGGCGCCCGGCGCCGCCTGCCTCGTCAACTGCTCGGGCCGCGGGCTGCGGACGCTCGGGCCCGCGCTGGACGTCCCCGCCGACGCCACCGCGCTGTGAGTGCCCTCGCGTCCGCCGGGGCCGCCGTCCGTGCCGCCGGGCGCTGGGCGGGAGCGGGGCCTGGCCTGGGCATCGCCGGCAGCCCGGGCCCGCGCGGGGTCCTCGGGGGCGGCCTGGCGGGGCTCGCGGGGCGTGGGCGCGGCCTCTCCAGGGCGAGGCTCCAGCTCGGCGAGGCGGGCCCGACTAAATAAGGAAAACCTGGAGCGGCGGCCGGCCCGCTGGCGTGGCCAGGAGGGAAGAGACAAATCCCGGTGCTTGTGGAGGAAACGGGAGCTCCCGCGCGGCCGGGGGCGGCCGGGGCGGCCTGCGGGGCGGGGCCAGAGGGCTCGGGGAGGCCGCAGACAAACCCCTGGAGGTGAGGAGAGAGCTCATTAGAGACGCGTTAGCCTGCGCCTGAGGCAGGGGTTAGGGTACCCAGGACCCCGGGAGCCCAGGGGAAGGAAGCTAGGAGGTAGGGATCCCTCCGCCTGGGGAGCAGGGAAGGCTTCCTGGAGGAGGTGGCCGGGCAAGGATTTGAAGGATGTGTAGGAGTCGGTCTGACGCGAGGAAGGGAGGCAGGAAGCCTGTGCAGAGGCCAGGAGGCTGGAGGTGGGGTGCCTATGTGCAGTGTGCACTCCCGGGGTGGGGGCTGCAGGGGCAGTGTGAGGGATGGGGGCAGGAGGATCAGGAAGCTGAAGAGAGACAGTCTGAAGGCAGCCTCCATCGAGAGCCAGACCCTGTGCTGAGCACGAGCGGTGAATTGATGTCTAGTCCTTACCAACCCCGTGATGTTAAGGCCCCATCTTACAGATGGGGAAACTGAGCCCCAGAGAGGGGATGCGACCTGTTCTAGGTCTCACAGCCAGTAGGTGGCGGCGCTGGGGTGGGCGGCTGTGGTCAGATCTCAGAGCTGGGCCTTTATTCCTGCCCCACCCTGGCACGACGAGGCAGCCTCAAGACCCAGGTTGGGTTGAACGGGTGCAGCCACTTGTCCCTCGGTCCCCATGGCTGTGTTTGCATTTCCTGGGTGTCCCAGGCTCCAGACAGCCAACCCTGGGCCCAGTAGCTGTCTGGGGTGGGTGGCTGGGGGCCAGAGCAGCACAGGCTCTCAGGGACCCTTGGGGGCGATCCTGGGAGCTTGAGGTGTTGCCTCTCTGGTCATGGGTTTGGAGGAGGGGGCTTCTGGGTGCTGGCAGGATTCCTCAGACAGCTGCCCCCTGAGTGTCCGGCCAGCCCCCTGGAGGGGCTGGGATTGTGGAGCTCATGAGAAACGGGGGCCCCTGGTGCAGGTGTTAAGACCCCTCCCCACCGTCGTCTGTGCTCCATAGGCTGCCCTAGCCATTCTGCCATCAGCGCTGCCAGTCCCCTCCTCAGGGTGGAAGTGTGCGGGTCTGGGTGCCTGGACGCCCCAGTCAGCGCTGTCTCGTGGTCAAGCTGCATTTGCAGCTCCCCGGCCTGCCCGAGGTGCTGCAAGGCTTTCTGGGGTCACATGCTGCTGGAGAGACGGTGCTTTGAGAAAGATGCTGTTACTTGGCAAAACGTTTAGAACCTTATTACGGAGATCTCGAACACTATGGTGGTCGCTGGCATTGCCCACCGCCTCCTTCTTATCAGCCTTTCAGAGGCATCATGTCACCAGAGTCACACCTCGAATCTCGAACAACAGGTGACTCCTGATCCCATGAAGTGCCCAGTGTGTTCACACTTGCACGTGTCTTCGCTTCTGGAACAGTTTGGATCCAAATGGGTCTGCGTGGCGCAGTTAGTCTTTTCAAACTCTTCCCTCCCGTCCCTTTTCTTCCTCGTGCGGTTTGTTGAAGAAACAGCTCCTCCAGTGCCTGAATTTCTGGGGACATGTCTGTGGTGTCACCGCCGTGGTGCCGTCAGAGGTGCCTTGCCGTCCTCTGTAGCGGAAGTGGAACCGCAAGGGGTGGTGGGCTACGTCTCAGTAGCCACATGTGGCCCCTGACTGCCACCTTGGACAGCACAGGGGTAGAACGTGTACATCGTTGCAGTGGGGCTGCACGGGGCTGCCGTGGACCTGGGGGCAGCTCCAGGGCCTGACGGCTTTTGGAAGACCGCTTCTCGCGTGAGGTGAGCCAAGGGGTTTTACTTGGACCTTGTATCGTGGTGTGACTGTGTCGGGCCCAGGCTAGGCACGCAGCAGGGACCCAGAGGGACTTTCACTGATGTGCAGGGTTGGTGGCTTTGCGTCTCTTCTGGCTGGGAGCCCCCATGACCTGCTTGTCTCCTAAAAGGAGGAGAGTATGGGGGTCAGCATGGCCAAGGCAGTGTGAGCGGTGCTGCCCAGGCCGTGGGTCTGGGAGCGGCCCTATGGGCTTGGCGTGGGCATGGCGTGTGTGTAGCATGTTAGGCTGCAGCTGCTGGGGGGCTGCTGGGGAGCAGAGGGTCCGCAAGCTCCTTTCTGCAGCCCCTGAGGCCTGAGAGCTGGGAGTAAGCTTTGACAGAGGGAGCCTGCGGCTGTCCACAGTGCCCGGCCTGGCCTGGGGGCCGTGAGGGCAAGGACACAGATGATGAGGGGGGGCCACTTGGGGGGCTGGGCAGGAGGAACCCCCAGCTGAGACGCAGAACATGCTCAGGAGTTGCCCAGGGGCCGGGAGAGAACGTTCCAGACTGAGGCGCTAGGCGAGGAGGGAGAGCTGGCAGGGTGGTGTTGAAGGGCCGAGTAGCGGGCAGGGTGGTTGGGGCGGCTTCTAGAGAGAATGCTGGCCACTGTGGGGAGACTGTGCCAACAGTGGTGGCACGCCCTCTGGGTTCCCCCGTGACGCCGGGCACCTGGGACTTCAAGCTATAAATGTGTGCGGAACGCAAGTTTCCCATTTAGGAGCCTGGACGAGGGGGCACCCGCTTCTCTACGGGGTCGGGGAAGGGGAGGCCTCCTTCCATCTCCAATGCTTGCTTTTTTTTTTTTTTTGAGGTACCGGGTCCAGGGATTGAACCTGGGACCTCACATGTGGGAAGCCGGTGCTCAACCACTGAGCCACATGGGCTCCCCTGAATTGTTTGTTTTTGTTTGTTTGCTTGCTTGTTTGTTTTTTGTTTTTAGGAGGCACTGGGGACCAAACGCTGGGACCTCCCATGTGGGAAGCAGGCACTCAACTGCCTGAGCCACATCTGCTCCCCTCACCTTCTTTTTCTTTTTCTCTTTAATTTAATTAGTTTATTTCCCCCCACCCCCTCATTGTTTGCACTTGCTCTGTCTGTCTGTCGTGTGCTGGTCTGCTTTTTAGGAGGTACCTGGAACCAGACCTGGGACCTCTGACGTGGGAGGGAGATGCTAGTCGCTTGAGCCACCTCCGCCCCGTGCTCTGCTGTGTCTCTCGTTAGGTTTTCCTCGTGTCTCTTGTTGGGTCAGCTCGCCGCACCTGCCTGTAGCGCCAGCTCGCTGCCTTGCTCTTCTTCTTTAGGAGGTACCGGGAACCGATCCTGGGACCTCCCATGTGGTAGGCGGGAGCTCAACCACTTGAGCCACATCCGCTCCCCTTGCTTTCTTTTTAAAATGTCCAGAGTATAACTGGTGGCACGTTACCATCTGACACATCTGGGTGAGGGTGCATGGGCTTCTCAGGTCAATATTTTTCAAGTTAATGACTTGGAGCCATTCCAAGTCTCTCTTGAATGAAACTCTTAAAAGCACTAGAGAAAAGTGCCCAGTGGGGAGCAGAGTCAGCCCCGAGGCAGCGGGCAGCACCTCTTGCTGGGGTATGTTCTCGCCACCCCCACCCTCCCCCGTCCAGGACCTGGTGCCAAGCCTTCTGCCAGCGGACCCTGCTCGTCCCGCTTGGCCGGGCCCGATGGCGTGAGTGCCCATTGTGGGTCCCAGTCTTTTAAACTCTGGGTGGCTCCAGCGTGAGGGCCAGGCACCTGCTGGGAGTTGTCAGGGGTCTCCACTGCAGGGCTGGCCCACTGGGATGGGGCCCCATGTGGGCGACTCTGGGCGAGGTGGAAGTTTGTCTCGTGGGAACCTAGAGGGGCTGCCGCCTTCCAGAGAGGGATGACCCTGAAAACCCAGGGATCAGGCCAGGAGGCACCAGCAGGACCTTCCTCATGGGAGGGGGGGCCCCGCGCCTCCTGAGCCTCTGCCTGAGAACCCCTCCCCGCCCCTTTCTGCGGGAACATAAAGCCCCTCCACCCAGGGAGACCCCGCAGGCCTGGCCACGTGTCCGTGTGTGAAAGAATTGAGTGAGGCAGGTTGGGGGGGTGCCGGGTGCCACCCTTGAACTTACCACACCTCAGAGGCACCTGCTGAAGCCACGGGGGGAGCATGGGTGTGCCTGGGTGGGCTGTGGCCTGAGGAGCCCCCATGCCCGAAGAGTTGTCTGTGAGTGTTCACAGCAGTCAGAAACGGGGTCCGCCCCAGTGCTCATGGGCAGCATGTGGTGTGTGCATCCGCTGGACTGTTACTGAGCCGTAAAGAGAAAGGAGGTGCTGGCCATGCAGCCACGCGGAAGGACCTCGAAACGTGATGCTCAGGGAAGGAAACCAGGCACGAAAGAGCAGCCCGTGTTGTGGGCTTCCACTCACACGGAACATGCAGGATGGGCAGACCAAGGAGGCGGCAGGTTGCAGCTGCCCGGGGTCGGGACGGGGTGGCCACTTAGTGGGTGCGGGCTTGCTTTTTGGGGTGATGAAATATCCTGGGAATAGATGGTGGTGATGGTTGCACGGCTTTGTGCATAGATGAAAAACCACTGAATCGTATGCCTAAAAAGGGGGATTTTATGGTTCGTGAATTATGTCTCAGTTTTTATTAACCCTGAGGAAGCAGCCTGGGGGTGGGCCCCCGCCCTGCTGCCGTGGCATCCTCTAGACCGCCCCCGGTGTCTGGGGGCCCAGCTCCGTGCCCTCTGCCCCACAGTGCTGGAGCTGCTCTTGGTCCCATTTTGCAGACTGGCTACTGTCACTTCCAGGGTCACGGCGGCTGCGCTGTGCTTTTGTCAGTGTGCTCCGGGGCAGACCCCTGCGGCTGCACTGGGGCCTGGGCTTGGCTTGCAAGTGGGCAGGACAGGTGGCTCTGCCTCACGGGCTCACACAGGTGAGCAGGGCTGGGGTGCTGCCTCAAGGACCGGGGGGCCGAGGAGGCTGAGGAGGCTCTGGGCACGCCCCCTCCACCTGCTCCTGCTGCCGCTGATGTGTTTCGTTCTGTCCTTGGGTCCTAACTCCTCCACTTCCCACATGACCTCCTCGAGCCTCAGTTTCCTCACCTGTGACATGGCACTGAGACTGGCTGCATCCACGGGGGGGGGGCCTCAGCTGAGCGTCCCCCTAGCCTCACCTCCTTGCTGTCGGGGACTGTTACCTTGTCCCCAAGCACCTGCCACCAGGAGACGCGCCCTCCCTGTCTTCATGGCGCCTCCCGGCCTGAGCACAGCTGTACCTTCCGACGCGGCCAGTGGCTGCTGGGGCCCCGGGGCCCCGCCTTCTCACGCTTTCACCTACGCTGTCGTGTGTGCGGTGTCCACTGCAGGCGACTGGTGCCTGAGCACCTGAGATCGTGACGGGATACCGCCCCGAGTCCGCGCACACGAGCTGCTCGCGGTCCCCTTATGGGACACACGCGTCACCGGCCAAACTCGTGTGAGGACGGCTGGCGCGGGCGGCCGTGAGTCTTCTGTTCTGGAGCTAATGCCGGTGCCTTCTGGCACGGTCGTGCCAAGTGTGCGTGCGACTTGGTTCCCCCGTCCCGGTTCTCTGTGGACTTGCCCTGTGCTTCCCCAGAGGCCTGAGACCAGGGTGTCTCCTTGGAGTTTCCTGTTGGAGCCTCCTCCCTCTCTGTCTGCTTTGCCTTGGCCATGAGCCCGGCCGCTCGCTGGCCGCCATCTTGCGACAGCCCTTCGGGCGCCTCCAGCCCTGGGTCCTGCCTCTGTGAGCCCCCCCTGGCTTCCCCGGGCTGTGGGGAATCTGCCTTCCCTGCACACCCCCTGCCCTGGGGGGGCCTCTGCAAGTGGGTGGGAGTGGGAGACCCTGGCTCCTGAGGGAGAGGGCGCCTGGGCTCTGGTTTCCACCAAGGAAGCCATTTTGGAAGAAGACGCACATTTTCCTTTCTGGAACACTCTGTGGTGGCCGGCGCCAGCAGCGGGAGCCCAGATGGGCTCAGCCCGCCCAGCACTTTGGAATAAAAACATCCCGTTTCTTCTGCCGCTGCCTGGGGTGGCGGCAGCCGTCGGGGCTGGGCGCAGCGGAGGGCCTGCCCCTCCACACTGGGGAGCCCGTGGGTCCCCAGCCCGACCGGGGTGGGCCACATGTGGTGAGGGCGCTGGCCGGGGGCACCCCACAGTCTCGCTGCAGAGCAGACTGCGACTGGAAAATGCGGCTCACGTCCCTCTCCCTGGAACGCGCAGTTCTTCCTGGCGTGGCAGCTGTCGCCCCTGGGCGCCGGTGCAGGGAGGAGGGCGCAGTGGGCAGTGCCCAGGGCTGACAGAGAGGTGTCCTGGCTTTCGCCACCCTCACGCCCCACAGGCAGCTTGGGGCCACGCTGGGTAGGGCACGAGGGGCTTACGGCACGGGGCGGCCCCTGAGGCTGCTCTCGAGTCAGCCTGCCTGGTGCCGCCAGCCGCTGCCAGGTGGCCGTGCGTGCCCTCTGACCCCGCGGCCCTGTGCGGCTGGCGGCCAAGGCCACTCTGATGCTTGTCCCCACCCTGCAAGCCGGGTGGGGGCCCTTGGCCCCTCCTTCCTCCCAGCAGCCTGGACCCTGAGCACCTGCGCCGTGGAGGCCTCCCCCAGCGGGAGGTGGTGGTTTGGGGATCTGGGGGTGGGGGGGTGCTCTGGAGCCAGGAGACTGGGGTTCAAATTGTCGCATTGCCTCCGAGCCTCGGAGCTCACGTCTGTAAAAGGGGCCGACGGGGCCCCATCCTTGGCGGCTGCGAGGTCAGCTAAGGCGGTTCTGGGGCCGGGAGGCAGCTCTGGAAGGAGGCTGGGGCTCGGGCGCTGGTCCCATTCCACCCCCGCCCTGGAAGGGGAGCCCCAGATCCAGGGCTGCGGGGGGGCCTCCTTTACAGCCACGCACAGGGCAGACGCCCACCCCGCCCCCACTGGTGCAGCCAACGCCCTGGAGTCTCCGGCCTCCCGGGCGGGCGAGGCCCGGCCCCCCAGCCTGCCTTTGTTTGCGGGTTCCAGGTGGGCCCTTGGTCGCGGCATCACCACTGCCCTCCCCCATGCCGCATCTTGCTGAGGGTCCAGTCGGGGCCCGCACGACCCATGTGCCTCGGTGCCACGTGTGAGGGTGCTGGGGGGACGGGCCCTCCGGCCCCGACCCCCGGGCCAGGGGACCGTCCGGGCCGGCCGCCGAGGGGTCTCGTGCTCGAGGCGCTGCTGGAGCCACCTCAGGGTGGGCCTAGGGAGCAGCCGCCCCTCTGCTTGGGGCTCCGCACCCCGAGCTGGTTCTCTCTCCGCGTTTTTCTTCAAACCGCCTCTCTTACACTTGAACCCGTTAATTTAAACATCACCATTTCCGGCGGTGGGAAGCCAGCGCGCTGGCCGTGGATGGAAGGGGACGGAAAGCCCAGAGAAGGAAAACAGAACGAGGAGATGGGAGCCAGACGGGCCCGCCGGCTGCTGGGCCTGTCCCCCCACCCGCCACCCCCGTGCTGAGGGCGCGGCTGGCGCTGGCCCCCCGGAGAGGAAGCCGCGGCGAGCGGCTGGGGCGCCCCGGGCCTGTGTCCTCCCGGCAGCCTAGCCGCGGCCCCTCGCTGGGCTCAGGGGAGCCCCTTTGGCCCCCAGGGAGGGCCCGGGCTGGCCCAGCCCACAGCTGGGAAGACTGAGGCCACACTCCAGGAGCCCGGCCCGGGAGGAGCAGGGACCTCGCGCTGCCCTGTCCCTCCCGAGGAGGTGCTCCCTGCACCACGCGCGGGCGGGGCCTCCAGGCGGCTCCCCCAGCCGTTTCCAGGGCACAGCCGCTCCGGGGTGCCAAGCGGGCCTGGGGCCTGGCACCCGCCCGCGCCGCTGATCACACATGTCTGGAATGTGCAGGCGTTTCCTCAGGGGCTGGGGGCTGGCCCCAAGACCCCGCCCAGCAAGGGGGAACCTGGGGCTGTGGGGCGGGCGCCCACTTCTCTGCGGCTTCCTCTTCTCAGATCCGACATGCGCCCCTTGGCACTCGGCTCCTTCCCTGCTCCCCCTGATGAGCAGAGCCTGTGCGCCCAGAGCACCAGCTGCCCTCCCCTGCCCTCCCCTGCCCTCC
>JAQZBX010099205.1:0-11499 GCA_029593785.1 Cabassous unicinctus
CCCAAACAAAACTAAGAAGCTTCTTTGCACACACAAAAATGGATTAGGACAAATCACATACTTTTCTGGGATCCACAAAAGCTTCAAATTGCCATAGTTGCTATTAAAAAAACAGAAATTTACAAGTTTTGGAGAGGATGCAGAGAAATAAGAACACTCATTTATGGCTGATGGGAATGTAAAATGGTACAGTCACTGTAGTAAACAACTTGGTGGTTTCTCATAAATATAGAATGACCACATGACCCTGCAACCCCACTACTAAGTATATATGCAAAATATTTGAAAGCAGGGACTCAGATAATTTTCACAGTGATATTATTGGCAGCATCATTCACAATTGCTGAAAGATGGAAGCAACACAAGTGTCCATCAAATAAATAGTGGATAAATAAAATGCAGTAGATATATACACAGGAATATTAAATCAACTGTAAAAAGGAAGGAAGTTCTGACCCATGCAACAGCATGGGTGAACCTTGAAGACATCATGTTGAGTGAAATAAGCCACACACAAAAGGACAAATATTGTATGATGTCACTAATAGGATATATTTAAAATAAGCAAGCTTATCGAGTTAGAATCTAGAATATGAGCTACTAGGGGATGGGAGAGTGATAGGGAATGAGAAGTTAAGGCTTAAAATGTACTTCCTATCCAGAATGATGGAAATGTTTTGTTAATGGATGGTGGTGATGTGAACATAATTATCAGCACTGAAATGTATATCAGAATGTGGCTAAAAGGGGAAATGTTGGTTGTATATATGGTAACAGAATTTTTAAAAAATGTTTTATATACCCATGGAACTGCACTACATAAACAGTGAACCTTACCTTAAATGATGAACTTAGTTAATAGTGTAATTATAAAAATGTGCTTTCATCAATTGTAACAAATACTCCACACCAATGCAAGCTGTTCACCATCTGGTGGGATATGGAAATTTTGTATTTCATGCATGATTGTTCTGTAAACACATACCCTCTCTAAGAAAAATGGCATTGACATCTAATAATAGAAAAAATTTTCATGCAAAAAATGAATTAAGTAATTTATGAATTTTAAAAATAGTCACAATATGATGATCATTCCTTTAATCATTAACAATAAAGGCAATTAGAGGTGTGTATGTATAGCTCAAGCTTCCTCAGGAAGAAGCCAAAGCTTCATTGGTTGACCAAGGTTTAATGAGTCACTTTGATGTTACAGACACAGATATTGTCATGCCCCGAAGAGAAAGTATGTCTCTATTGCTGGGGAACAGAGCCATCTTAAAACTTCTGGATTCTTATTTTATTGATATTTTTGCTTCTATATGAGCCAAATACATATTTATGAATAATGTTTTCTATTGCTGTCATTTGCAGGATAAGTGCCATGTAAATTGTGAATCTTGAAACAGTGGATTCACTTTATAACCTTTTTTATAAACTTTATTAAACAAGTCACAGTGTGCACAAACTAGGAAGCAAGTAAATTGAAGTCAGTTGCATAATTGTACCTGATTCCCCACATTTTTATGTCTTTATCTTTGCCATGTGAGACTCTGCAATTCCTCTCACTAGAGACAGAGTAGATGATCTTCACCCCATTGATGTTGGACTTGGCCAGTGGCATGTGGGAAGAAGTGAAGGGTACCGTTTTGAACCCAAGTCTTAAGTGTATTACAATTTGACACTAAATTCTCTTGAGGACAGTGATCCAGCATAGAAAGATATGTTCTGAGAAGCCCTCTGGCTGGAGAGGAACAAAAACACTTAGAGCAGACATGAACTGAAGCTGTGGCTTTAAGCCAAGCCCAGGTGAAATCAGCAGACCTATCCCACTTGATCTGAAATATGTGTAAATGAGAAATAAATGGCCATTGAAGTTATTAAAAAAGAAATAGTAACCTCAAACTTCCCAAATCTGATGAAAAATATTAATATACAAATTTAAAAAAGAAAACAAACCAAAGTAGGTTAAGACTAGAGATCAACTCCTAGGTAAATCATAGCCAAAATATTGAAAGCCAAAGCAAGTAAGGAAGTTTTGAAAGCAAAAAGAGAAAACAACTTACCACGTTCAGAGGAGCATCAAGATGATTAATGGTTGATACAATCATCAACAATGGAGGCCAGAAGGAGGGTAGTTTAATATGTTAAAAGAGTTATAACAAAAGTAACCCAGGATTTTTATATACAATGTAAGTATTTTACAAAAAATGAAGGCAAAATTTATATATGAAAATGTTACTTCTTTCAAAAAATGGACCTTAGTTCCCTTCCTCTCCAGTGTGCAAAGATTTAATGCCTCACTTGCAGTAAAGAGAGTGTAGAAAGAAAACATGGTAACTTCACAGTGCAGAAATCTTGTCAACAACACTTTAGTTAAGCAAGCAAGGTAACATCACCAGAGATAAGTCACATTGAGAGCAGATACCCCTTGATATGATGAGAAAGTCATATCACTTCTGTGGTACTCTTCCCTCAAATCCTTAAACTCAGTCTAGTAATGAGAAACAAACAGACAAACCCAAATTGGGGGCACAATTACTGATCATGATTACAATTCTTCAATACTGTCAATGTCATGAAAGACAAAAAAAGGCTGAGAAACTGTCACACAGTGGAAACTAAGAGACATGATTAAATGCAGCATCACCTCCTGAATCACTTTGAAATCTCTTAGCTATAAAAACTCATTTGTATTTAATATTTCCCCCATTTTGTCAAGGTCTTTTTCCAAATGCATGGCTAGTTGGCACTTGGTAATCATCCCTCAGTGCCAGGGAGGCTCATCCCTGGGAGCCATATCACATCCTGTGGGAAAGAAGTGCATTTATATCCTCAGTTTGGCTTAGAGAGATTCCACGTTTGAACAACAAGAAGGGTTTTGGGAAGTAACTCATGGGCAATATATAATACTAGGCTAAGTTTCAATTTTACAAGAAAATATTCATAAGTACAACCATCAATATTAAGGGCCTGGCATAATGGTCTGTCCTCCTTTGCTAGGTACTGCCCATGTACTTTGGAGATTTTTGCCACTCTATTAGAGAATGTAGCTGGACATCCTAGGACAGGTATTCAATATTTATTAGCTATTGTGTGGGTCTCTTCCCACCAAGACAATGCCCCAAGACTACTTGAACATATTCATATGCCATAGAGGCTTGCCCCAGGGTCACCCCTTCCCACACATCCCCCATAACTGATACCCCACACTAGTGGTCCTCCCCTGCCACACTTGTCACCCTTCTGCAACCCAAAACTTCCCCCAAAACAAAGCCAAAAAATATACAAATAAAAATAATAATAATTAAAATAACAAAATGTAAAAATAAAAATAAAAATATAAAATAATAAAATATTTTTCATTGAATCTTTTATCAACATAAGATTTGTTAACTTTTATGTACAGTGACAATTTCTTCCATATGTCCCCCCAGGGTCTTATTTTTTCACTTTATCTTCAAAGAAGCTTTAGGTTACAGAAAATACACATAGAAAATATAAGGGATTACCATATACCCAACCCACTCCCCCCTCCCACACTTTCATAGTAATGACATTTTACATGAGCATGGTATATTTGTTACAATTGATGATTATTGTTGCAGTTTGATGTAGTTGTGAATTCCAAAAATAGATATTGGATTATGTTTATAAACGGGTCTGTTCCTCTGGATGTGATTAAGTTATGATTAGGGCTTTGATTGGGCCACATCAGTAGCACATTCAGAGATAAAACTACATGGCAGGACAGAGGAGTTAGTTGGAGTTTTGATGGTGAATTTTAATGTTGGAACCCAGGGAAGTAAATGCACAGAGGAGCTTGGTCATGAAGAAGGAGAGAAGGCCCCAGGAAAAGAGACAAGCTCTTTACCTGACAGTTCACAACAGGCCTTGTGGAGAGAGGCAAAGCCTAGAGAGCCTCATAGTCTACTACTGACCTTGTGGAGAAAACAGAGGAGCTGATCCCAAAGAAAAACAGAGCCCCGGGAAGAAAGGAACCCAAGAAGACTGAACTCTTGGTAGATATCTGCAGCCATCTTGCCCCAACATGTGGCAATGGACTTTGGTGAGGGAAGAAACTTACACTTTATGGCCTGGTAACTGTAAGCTTCTACCTCAAATAAATACCCTTTTTAAAAGTCAACAGCTTTCTGGTATTTTGCATCAGCACCCCTTTGGGTGACTAATACATATATATGTATATATGGAAGCATTTGCATTGTACACTTTTATAGGTTTTCACAAAATTTAAAATGGTCTGTATACAAAATTCAAGTCTAATATAATAGAGAGCTTTTTTGCAAGACTTCTACAAGAAATACAAAAGGAACTCCATCAGGTGAAAGGAAATGGCACCAAATAGTAACAAGAGCACTGGATAGGATTAGTAAATATAAAACAGTGTTGCATGCATTTTCTTTTCTTCTCCTAATTTGTTAAAATGCATAAGGTACCACTATTCAAAATGGACTAATAATAGACTTGAATTTTGTATAAGAATAAGGTCAATGTAAATGATTTCCTTTACAATGTAAATTATTTCTTTTACTATTTTATGAGTTTGCATTTTATCCCCACAGCAAATGGAGGAGGATATGAGTTCATCTGATCTTAGGTAAGTTTGCACATTTATTGGAAGCTGCTTTATTGATGTGGAAAATAGCTATATTCTCTTCTTAATTCAAATTACTTTGGAAAATAGTTCATCTATGATAAGGTATTTAAAGATAATGTCATGATATAAAGAATAGAAAATAAAATTGCTTCTCTTAACATTAACATTTATTTGACTTTCACATACGTGAAAAAATTCTACGGATCTTCTCTCCATTCTTGACACTGACCTCTGAACTATTGCACAAAAATTTTATGCTACTAATATCATCTCTTCTATGTCCATCTCTGACATGTGTACTGTTGTGAACTGGAATTTCCTTGTAAGTATCCCTAATGGTGCTTGAAATAGATCATAAGTTCCTGGGACCTAGGACTTGTTGTTCTGACCCATTCTTGACTCAAGTAGATGTAAAGTAAAGATATTCCCTCATGACAGCTGTTCCTGGGAATGTGGCATAAAAGCTAACCAATAGGGTTAGGAGTTGTCCATTAGGTCACTTAATGTGCTATGTACAGAGGAAATATGAGAGCAATCACCAGTTGCCATGAGAAGATGTCCATCACATTCACAGTAAGTGGCAGTTTGGAAGAGGTTTTAATTTCCCAATATTTTCCATCTCTGGACCAGATATGACCTGGATAAAGGTTTGGAAGCAAGGTGATGGCAAATCCAGCAGTTGCAGTTTGTCAGTGCATAAGAGACTAGTTCAGCTAATGTATGTAAAGATTGGACATCTGTGTGAATATCCAAGGAGCTGGAATGATGAGTTTGGGTTTAATTTTCCATGTAGTCCTTTGGAGAGAAAGAAGGGCAGGCATCATTAGGCAGGAGAAACTGAGGAGAGAATATGAATGATGAATATTGACAATTGGGGAAAGAGAGTGGGGGGGGCATGAATAGATAGCACATTAGGAGGTTGGCATAATTCTCCTGTTTCACCAAGAACACAAAGCATGGATACCTCAGTAAGGCTACCCTTTAGGCAAGATAGGTGATATTACCAGGAGTCTTAATTTTGGGGCAATTTGGGTTTATTGGAAAGGGCCCCATGGGTACTTAACATGGTAAAATTGGTATTACAATCAAGAAAGGGCATAAATTAAATTAGAATTTTACAGGTATCACCAAGCAAGGTTGGGTCACAGGGCAAGCAAACTGCACAGTCTGGAAAATCACAGTTTGGTGGGTCTCACTTTTCAAAACAGCACTTGACACTGTGATTAGACACTGAAAAATTGAGGGTGTCTGGGATTTTTCATGGGTGGTGAGACTTTCCCAGCTCAGGTGTAATTGGGACTGCTGACAGTTGTTTAGGAAGCAGGGTTGAGTGATCTCCAACTCTTGGGCTGAAGGAACTGTTGTCTGAGGTGATTTCCTCTGTAGCAGTGAGCTCCTAGGCTGAACAATGTGATCTGGGATGTGGGGTAGTGGTATCCTTCCCAGATGGAAACCCACTTGTATTGATGAGGGTCAAGCATTTTTAGCTGTATGACATCAAAATGTGGCTGACCTGCTTATAGAATTCTTTTCCCTTTGGATACTTTATTTAGCACTCAGAATCTTCTTCACATTCATCCCTGTTAAAAAGAAAAATCATTCACCTTCCTGCTTATCCTACTTTAATTCAAATCATAATCAGTTTTAGGCACAGTCTTTTAGTTTAGTTTCAAAATCAAGTTTTACATATTTGATGGTATGACTGCAGCAAGCAGATTTTGTTGATGAATGTGTTGAATAGTTTTTACTGTTAGTACAAATTAATATTTTCCTTTAAAAAATGTTAGACACTTTGGTTTTGAATTTGATTTTCATCTAAGAATAATGGCAAGACATTGTATATCTTTAAATTCAAACTATAAAGTCCAATGCCATAGGATATCTGGTGATATTCCACTCTCACAGGCTTCATTCATAGTCCATGGGATGTGGAGAGCTGAGCTTTCTTTGGCACAATGTACACAGCCACTCATGACTTCTTCAACACAATATCCTTTTTTTTTGTAAAGCAAGGTTAGTTTTAATTTAATCCATTATAAGAAATACACTGCAGAGGTAGAAACATTAAAACGTTAATAATAAATTTGACATAATTGAAATCAGTGATGGCATAATTCTTATTTGTATATTACAGCCCTAACTATTGGACCCAATAATCTCTAACAATGACATAAATTACTGGTTTGGTGATTTTATTTTCATTTATGCCATGTTTTGTTGTGTATTCTCAAGATCCTATTTGGGAATCCTTCACATCTGATTGGAATGAATTACCACAGAAAACAATAGGCCTACTCCAAATTTTATAGGGTGAAAAAACTCAAAAATTTTTTCAACAGTCCTCCTGAGATATTATTATGTACCCAGATGGATTATTCCAATTAACGAGTATGCATCAGGAAGCAAAAAAGAAAAGTGAGGTACCAAAAATAGATCTCGTCTGTAGCCCTGGGTCAAATCAAAATGGGTGTTTATTTCTGTAAAGAAATGTACACAATCCTGATCATCACACCACTCCTTCCATAGGCATCAGAGCAAGCAATGAAATTGTGAGGGGGGGAGGGAGTGACAGAGAGAGAAGGAAAATGAGAAAAATGTCAGATGGATATTGCAGACCATGTGCAAGGTCATTTGAGCCTTCACTTCTCAATCAGAAAAATGGATTCTTGCTGCTTTTAAGTTTACCATGAACATGGCTCACACTGCCCATATGCTAGGTCAAAACCACTCACAAGGAATTTCAAATAACTACAATCTGTCAGAAACAGACTCAGAAGAGAGGTGAATTAAACTAGGATTCCACACTAAGGAGATTACTGGAAAAACTCTCATGTTTGCAAAGGGAGCTGCTCAGGTCTCAGTCAGCCAAGGGTTGAATGAAGAAATGACCACAAAATGAAATACTATTTACATCTTAGGGATGAGACATTCTATCCAATCCCATGTGACACCAGATATATCCCTGCTTACTCAGGGATGGAAATCCTGTTCTAGGAATGCTAAATTTGCCTGCAGGCCCCTTGATCCAAAATGTCTCCATGCAGGTGAGTTTAAAGCTGGTAGGAGTAGGCACCACCTCTGCTATGTGGATCCAGGGAAATGTGACCTCCTGGTGGTGCTGGCAGTCTGGCATGGTGATACAGCTCACCCCTCCTCCACTGCAGGTAACCCTGGAGGTTGTGGCTTGAGCATATCCAGGTGCCCATTGTTTAGGGGCCAGGGGACAGGAAGGCATGTGGGAGGGAATCTTTTGAATAGAATTTTCCTAGTTTGGTAACCAGGCTGAATAGAACACACAGGGAAGATATAAAAAAGGATGTCTTCCTAGCAACAGGGTCATGACGCTCTAATTCTGTTTAGAGCTCCTTGTCCAAATGTAGATGTATTATGAATAAACCAGGAGTCAAAATGGTGATTATAGGTGAAAGTAGTAAATGCATGGGAAGCCATGAAAAAGAGACCACAATCACACCCAGCGTGACATGTTGATAATGGGAGATAATGGAAAATGTGTGCCAAATATACACGATGGACCATGCTTAGTGGTCATAGTCTGATGATATTATCTCATAATCTGTAACAAAGCTTCTAGCACGGTGTGCTGTGTTGATGGGAGGCTGTTGTATGTGGAGGCTTCCAATGTGCATGATTTTTTCTAAGTCCACATTCTGTAATAAAAACATACTTTAAAAAATAAAAATCATGTGAGTTGGAGGAAATTACCTTAAATGTATGATATGCATTCTACTCAGTAGTAAGATTTTGATGCTATTTTGTCGTCCACATATTTCGTGCCTTTATAATAGAAAAACCATTTTTAAAATACCTGGAAAATACAAACTATGAAAATAACCCTTAACTCTCTAATATCTTTGAATTTAAATTCTTTCCAAATAATGAGTGCATCACTCAAAAGATAAATAGACACTAATGTAAAGGTAAGTTATTATGTCAGCTCCTTTGAAAAGTTCAGTTTCAAAATGTGAGAGGCCTCAACAATTTCATTTACTGGTGAATGCAATTGGTACAAAAGTTTCTGTACAATTTTTAAAGATTAATTAAATAATGGTAACTGCACGTGCTGGGAGCATAATGACAAGCTATTTCCAAATGTTTTTCTCTGATTTTTAATCTTTGGTTAAGCCCACTTTTAAATCCATAATTTTGAAGAGATCTTTGTGAATTATTTTATGAATCTCTCCTCTAATGTTAGCCAGCTCTAGTTCTTCTTCCACAGAAAGCATTTCTGATTAGTCTGATAATTCTTTGAGTTTTTCTCATGTAGAGAGGGATTCTGTCCTGGTCACTCATATATAAATAATTGCTGTTATGACACATTCTACTTCTACAAAAGCATCTGCAATAAAATGAAAGTTATTCGTAGACTAAAAGTAAGGCTGACAGGTCAGAGAAAACTTCCTTACAATGAAACATTGCACATTCCCCAACATCCAACTTTGTTCCAGTGGCATCCAGATGCCCCTGCCCACCACCAAGAAGGAAAACTTCTTTAGGCTGAACAAGGACACAAAATTCAATTTGGTCATTCCCCAAATATCAAGCAGAGTGGCTCATAAGGGTCACGGGATGTAGGGTCCAGTCTGAGGGTACAGCCATCCATCTCGATGCACCAATGTACACAGCATCCAGGGATGGATATCATATTCTAGGAATGCTAAATTTGCCTGCAGGCCCCTTGATCCAAAATATCTCCCTGCAGAGGAGTTTAAAGCCTGTAGAAGCAGGCAGCACCTCCTCTTTGTGGATGCAGGGGAATGTGACAGCCTGATGGCACTGGAGATCAAGTGTGCTGATCCTAAATGTCCTTTTTAAAAAATTACTTATTTTTTTTTAAAGATACATAGATTATACAAATGTCACAAAGAAAATATAGGGAATTACCATATGCCCCGCTCCCCTCACCTCCCACATTTTGCCACATTAACAACATCCTTCACTAGTGAGGTACAATCATTGCAATTGATGAACACATTTTAAAGCTTTGCCACTAAGCATGGATTAAAGTTTACATTGTAGTTTACACTCTCTCCAACCCAATTCTGTAGGATATGGAAAAATTTATAATGGCTTGTATCTGTCATTGCGATGTTATTCAGCACAATTCCCAAGTTCCAAAAATGCCCCTGTATTACACATGCTTTTCCCTCTCCCTGCCCTCAGAAACTCCAGTGGCCACTGCCTCCACATCAGTGACATAATTTCTTCCATTGCTAGAATCACAATAATTCTATAGTAGAATAACAGTAAATCTACTTTAGTCCATCATTCATTCCCCAATCCTGAGGATTCTGAGATGGTGATGTCCACTCCACTTCTAATTGAGATGGGGCTGTGATCCCATGTGGCTGATGGATGGGACTCACTTGCTTGGAGTTACAGACTCTCTTGGTTCTCTGGTATGGTAGTTGTCCATCATCACCTCAATTTTAGTTGCCTGTGGTGAGACCAATGAACTGTAGAGTAGGTGTTGCAACTCCTTTGAGATTCAGGGCCCATCTGGCACATCGAGGGGCCAAATATTTAAGTCTCTTTTATGTACATCTACCAATTTTAGTACTATTTATATGTTCAAATAGAAGGACAGAAGAGCCATGTATAGGGAAACCACAACTGAATCCAACTCTGTCACTCTTGGAAGCATAAATTCCAAAGTAGGGCCCACTGCTAAGGAACAAACTCCTGAGCTATCTGCTCTGTCTATAGTGTCTGAATGTCTCCAGAACCTTCAGGAGCTCCACTAATTGGGGTAGTATCTACTTTGGCAGTCAAAGAGATCTTGCTGAGAAGTGCGTAAGTGTTATCTCTGGAATGACCTCCCAACTCACTTTGAAGTCTCTTAGCCTTAAAAACTCATTTGTCTTCACTTTTTCCCCCTTTTGGTCAAGGTCTTTTTCCAGTTGCATTGATGGTTGGTACTTCATAGTAATCCCTCAGTGCCAGGGATACTCATCTCTCTGAGTCTTGTCCCATGCTGGAGGAAAGGTAATGTATTTATATACTGAGTTTGGCTTAGAAAGAGGCTGCATTTGAGCAACAAGGATGTCCCAGGAGGATACTCTTAGGACACCCTATAATACCAGGGCAAGTTGCAATTTCAAAAGTAAATGTTCATATGCACAGCCATCAATATCTAGGGCCCATCAATTGGCCATCATCTTTCACTAGTCATTTCCCCTGTACTTAGGGGATTCTTCTTGATCTATTAGAGAATGTGGCAGAGCACCCTAGGATGGGAATTTGATATTCCTTTAGTTATTGTGTGAATCTCCACCCACTGTGATAATGCCCCATGAAAAATTGAACATATTTATATTACTTATATGTATGCCCAGGTGAGCTTCCTCCCATGTACCTCTGTTTCTGACAACCCACACCAATGATCTTCCCGTGCCACAGTTGTAACCCTTCTGTGATCCAAAATTTCTTCAGAAATGAAGCTAATAAAATAGCCAAATAAAATTAATAAGAAAGTGAAATAATTATATTTATAAAAATAAGGAATTAAATACAAATTTTTAAAAAAAAAAAATAAAAATTTGGGGTAAAAAAATAATGGAAAAATACTTAAATTCTTCTGACATTTTTCCTTTCTTCACTCTAAGATCCATTGTCGTATATGTACAGTAACATTGTCTTCTATTTAGTCCCCCACTGTTTAACTTTTTCTTTCTGAATTTTTTTTTCATTTTGTCCTCAAAGAATTTTTAGGTTACAGAAAAGTCATGTACCGAATACAAGGGTCTCCCATATACCCAACATCACCCCCCTTTTCCCCTTCCATATTGTATTAGTCAACCAAAGGGGTGCTGATGCCAAATATCAGAATTCTGTTGGTCTTTATAAAGGGTATTTATTTAGGGTAG
>JAQZBX010099206.1:0-11511 GCA_029593785.1 Cabassous unicinctus
AAAAAAAAAAAGAAAAAGAAAGAACTGCCTCTAAAAACAAATCAGCAATCAAAAACCTACCAACTTCTGAATATGTCAGCCAGATCCATATTTTCTGCTTCTTTTAAATAAAAATAACAGCTCAAAATTTATTTAGAAAGTTAGTAACTACAGAATTGGAGTGGAAATATGATTCTCTGGTAGACTTTGATTCTAAGACTAAGATTCTTTATCAAAAATTGGAATGGACGCCAAGCTGTGTCTATGGTAACCCACTGTAGCCTTTTATGTTTAATGGAAAGGTCTCATTTTTGTACATACTACATGTAGCTTCTTGCTCTGAATTGGATCAAGACCTTTTATAACAGAATAAAAGAAATGAACCAGAAAAAGTTCTATAGTGTGCCCCTGCTTGTGGTGAAAGTATACTTGGGTACTAAATAACAACAATAAAAAGCCTTTTCATTTTGGCTGTATTCAGTATATAATTTTTAATAACAAAATTGCATGTCCAAGTGTTTTCATGAAGTTGTATTAGAAATAGGTCATAAGCTATCCTTTACAACCTCTGTAGTCTGAATATTCTTTGCCCCTTTTTTACCCTGAAGTCAAAATTCCCTTGCCTGATGTTTACATTCTATTAGAATCTCAGCTTCTCTACTTTTAAAACTTAATTTTCCACTCTCCCCAGCCCTGGCCTTCCCCTGAATGTTGGCCAGGATGCTCGCTCTCCTTGCACACACCCTACTCTCTGTGCTCACTGCCTGCTCTGTGAAGCCTTTTAGAGCCACACCTGTCCTTACCATGCCTTCTGTACAGGCAGCTTGAGCATTGCTGCTTCATAAATGATTCTTTTATATTCCCAGTTATATTAAATATAGGGATCGTGTGCCTATTTATTTATTTATATTTAATTGAGTAATATAGCAAATTGAACAGAATTTTATATATATATATATATATATATAATTGAATAATAGGTAAGAAATAAAAGAGACTCCAACTATGTGGCAAAAATAGACATTTGCCCATAGAATTATTTTTCTCAGGGTGTACCTTATATTTGGTAGCAAACAAGATAAGACAAACCTGAAAAGTTACCAAGGTTATAGAGTCTGTAAGATAATAATCAGCCAATTTCTCAGGAGAAAACTCTTCAAAATACCCAGTGCAGAAAGAAATTGTCTTCGGAGTACTCAAATGGAGCACTTTATATGTCATGCAATGAACAGCCTTGTCACCAACTTTCTTATATGCAAAATAGTGTACTAAAGTGTTATGTATGTTATTGTATTCCTCTTGGTACCCATATACTTTTGGGTAAAATCTGCCATTCAATTAATTCTTGGTTAATATATATTTTCATTCCTAAAATCATTAGTTTTGGGTGAATGTCAGATTGCTCAAAATTTTCAGAGCACTCTGATACATTTTCCTAAAACATTTGTTTACCAAGCCTTCCAAATTCATGTATTCATTTTCATTGGACCAAAAATTCACAAAGCATCTGGACCTGCTGCTGTTGCTTATCCAACAATAAAGATAAAGTCTCTTAGAACTGATGCACATCTAGTTCAACCATATCAATTTACAGGATTAGAAATTGAAGTTTGAAAAGATTGATGACTTTCATAAATTCACAGAGCAGTTTTATGACACCTGTCTTCTGACATCATCTTAACTTTTCACCAAAGCTGACTCAGATCAAGAATGGTGTAGTGAAATAAATATAATTAAGTAAGGGAAATAGGGCTAATGATATGGTGCTAAAGGTGGCTGAAGTTTCAGGAGAGACATTTAGTAAATCTTGTGACAGGCCATTTCCCTTCTCTATGAACCAGATGTACCAGCCTCTTGGCTCTCTTCACACTCCCTGAAACCATGCACACACACACACATACGTGTGCCTGTAAGCATGCACACACACAACCTTCATCAAAATATGAAGATCATTCTCCATATATAGATTACATGCCTTTCAACTCTGCATTTACTTGCAAACATTAATTTCTAGAAAAATGCTCTGGAGACTTCCTGCTGAAAGCATTTTATGTGATGAGATGTGGGTACAGTGGGTTGTCCTGACAGTCTATCAATTTGTGTCTTTCAATCAATGTATATGTAATGTCTTTACACATGGATGCAGAAAGGATTTAAATAATTCCAGACACTTTGTCTTGCATTTAAACAAAAACTGACTTCTGTTCATATTAATTTTTAAGGAAAAATATAGAGAAGGCATATATGTTTATTCTCTATCTTATGTATTTTAGAAAAGAGAATAATCATGTTTTATTATCAAGGATGAATAGGCATATGCAAATATTTCCATTTCCCTTGAACAATATTTTTATTTATGTCACTCATAAGGAAAGGAAGCAGCTGCTTATCCAATTTTGCCTAAGATTGTCCTAAGGGGGAAAACAATGACATGACCTAAACATTTCCAAAAGGGAAGAGAAACTTTGAGATGCTTTACCTTCTGTGCTACAGACAAAATTAAAATCAGCACTTTTATTTACTGATGTTGAAACGATATATTTTAGATAACTGATTATTCATTTAGATTGTGTTCAAATAATACACATCTCACCAGTTCTGTCACAAAGTATTTCTTTATGGCACTATAGCATAATGGAAAAAAAAATCAGACTTTTTAATTTAGAGAAACCTTGGTTTAAATCCTCTTCCAATACTAACCATCCATGAGACAAGGAAAAAGCGGTTTAGATCATGAAACTCAGTTTACCCAAATAATAATAATAAAATAATAATTTTAATACCTTTCTATTAAGATTACTTAATATTTATTAAGATTTAAAGGACTTGATAATATGTCTGATATAGAAGTAGTACATATTATATATGAAGTATAGAAATAGTATTGAATACATATTAGTTCTCACACCTCATCACTTTCATAGTCAGTTGGAACCAAGAATTTGTCATCTACCCTTAAACAGCTGGGAAAGTATTAGTAACTAAACCAATTCATACTGCTTATCCATGTTTCAATTTAGTATAGGGTGAATTCATCTTAGAAAAATACATAGAACAAAATGACTTTTATGTAAAGGAGAAATATTATATATATTTCTGTATAAACACAAATGATAGTTTTTTTCAAATGATAGTTTTTAATGGTCAGAATAGATTCTTAATTAGGAGAATTTCCTAATAAAAACCAGAAATAATTGTTTTTCAAACTTTAATTTTCTTCATAGTTTATACAGGGAAAAAAGGTTACAATCCATGATATCTCAGAAACAAGTGCTCTTTATTTGACACAAAGGATAAACAACTAGGGCATTAAACTATGGGAGATGGGAGCCAATGTGGTTCAGTGGTTGAGTGCTGGCTTCCCACATACTAGGTCCCGGGTTCAATCCCCAGCCCCAGTACCTAAAAAAATTAAAAATAAAAAGTGGAGATATTTTGTTGATAACTTGTGACTAGTATTAGTTTCTTTCCCTGTGATAAATTATTAACATTGGCTTGTCAAATATTTGAACATAAATTTCTTGTCTAGTTTTTTATATAAACTTCATTGTACTATATTTTCTTTCCTGAAAAACCAAGTTTTCATATTTGAAAAAAATAAAAACACATGAGGTACCCTTGCCTATTTATTTCTTCCAAAATCATAAGAATTAAATAAAGAGGATAGAATTGGGAATGCAGCAAAATGAAGAATATCTTAGGTAGAGAAAAGCAAGTATGTATCCTGCTTGGTTTCTGGTAAATATAAAAGTGTCTTAACCAACACTATTACTTACAAATCATTAACATTATTTACCTTACTGAGAAGTTAACGATTCAATTGGCTTTTGCTAATATATTAAGCCAAAATAAAATTATCCTACTTATTATAAAGTGCTCCAAATGGTAATTTTAATTATTTATGCCCTTTGTGAGAGTTAGGCACACACACGATCTAAGGAGGGAAATAGTAGATTATATAAAAATATTTCAATATCTTCTATGTACAGTACAGTCATGCATTCATGCAATTTTTAACTTATTTTTTTTTTCAATATTTAATATACTAAAATGTTGGCAGGAGGATTACTTGAACAAGGAAGAAGGGCAAGGTAATGGTTAAGATTGTGGCCTCCCATCAAGAGGGATCATGCATAAAACAGGAGAAAGTACCTAAAGATAATGTGGAGAAAGGAGTGGTGACAGAATGTTGAAAGAGTACAGAGGAGAAAGTTCTGCTGGGAATAAATAGTTTAATGAGACAAGATGATCTTGGTAAGGTTAGCAAAAAGCTTGGCATCCAACTGTAAGTAACAGGAGCTTCAGAGGAGATAAAATGGTGAGCTGAGGAAGCAGGCTGATGCCATAGTAGCAAAATATTTTCTTTTAATAGATTTTTTCCATTTGACAGCCTACCCTTCCTAGTAAGATAAGCTCTCGGGAGGTGGATGTGGCTCAAATGGTTGGGTGTCCGTCTCCCATGTGGAGGGACCTGGGTTTGATCCCCGGGACCTCCTGGTAAAAATAAAAAATAAAAAATAATTAAAAAAAAAAAAAGATAAGCTCTATTGATGATGTGAGGTGAGAGACATTTGTGTGTGCCCTTGTGTGTGTGTATATCTGTATGTGTGTGTGTTGGGTTTGATTAAACTCCCCGCTTTATGAGTGTTTGTTATTTCACTTTTTAAGGAAGCTTTTGCAAGATAGTATGGAGATCCCATTAATAAAGCAAATTTATGTGCATTTTCCCAAAGAGCTTATAAGTATTATTTTAAATTTTAAGCCTTATAGAAATTTAATTTTTAAGTTCTTTAAAGCATGAGTTGATGATGATCACACACTTTAATAAATAGGTTAATCAATAGAATAAATATTTCTTTTGTCCTACTATGCACACTGAGAATGTCCTGTGATATCATCATTTTCCAAAATGCTCTCTTAGTCACTGTCTTCTTCTCTATGTTGATTCTGGTGTCCCTCTTTGGTGCTACATAGTCCCTCTTCCATATACTGCTTTCCTTAGTGGGAATCACTGTGGACATTTTTTTCTCATCTCAATACCAGGTAAAATTGAAATTTTTTGGAGCTGTTTGGCTTTTATATTGTTGACACATTGGATTATGTAACTAGCCCTGATCCTCTCTTTGTATTAAAAGATAGAATGCTCAGAGGCAAAGGTCTGGCTCATTTAAAACAAATGTATGATTTCATGAAACTCACTTTAAATACTCTGTAATAAAATGATAAAAAAATATCTTGAAGTTTGATTGCATTGCCAATTTTTTCCATGGCTTTTGGGAAAAAAAAAACTGTATGTGATAGATTTTAACTCTCAGTGTGTAGAAATATATAAAATCAGACTGTACATCCTTAGAAGAAAGGACAAACCTACACACCAGCTAATACAATGCTCATTTTGAAGGGACTCTTCAACAGAAACCTCACAAGGTCTGCAT
Organism: Cabassous unicinctus; assembly: GCA_029593785.1. NCBI lineage: Eukaryota > Metazoa > Chordata > Mammalia > Cingulata > Chlamyphoridae > Cabassous > Cabassous unicinctus. Next base: position 5,415 of record JAQZBX010099206.1, read on the forward strand.
AATTGCTACCAGGGAATGAAAAGGTCTAAAAACAGTACACGTGCCATTTGTTTTCATGCTGGGAAACACTCTGGCCAGGTAAAACTGGACAGGTTCAAATTACAAGTTTAAATTCCTTTAAGTTTCAATCAACACCAAGCTTCCATAGATGCTACTCTAATCTAAATTATAATATAACTTATTTGAATTTAAAAAATGTTATTTGTTGGTTGTTTGCCCAGTTCTTGGATTAAACCTTCAAAATCAATTTAAAATAATTTTGAATACTCCTGTTATTAACTGAAGGGGTCATGATTAATTAAAATTTTAAAGATTCACTTTCATTTATTTTTTATTTTTCTTTTAATATATATATATGATTTAGAGCCTGTTGACAATTTTATTCACTACTACAATCAAACTAAAATAGAAAAGAGCATAATAATCGAGTTAAAATAGAATCTCCAAAATCAAATTTTCTATAATTAAATATGATGTAGAACCAGTATATTTTAGAGCCATGCCTTGCAGCTATCACTGCATTTCCTTTGAGGTGGCAAGATAAAATAGCACATTTCTCTAACTTTGAGGAATTTTTAGCATTTTAGATCTCTTTTCAAAGGAGTGGATTTTTTATAAACACAGCTAGACTATTTCTGGAGTTTTCCTTGTGAGCACCTGCATTAGTTTCCTCTGATTTCTGTAATAAATTAAAGTGTGGAAATTTATTCTCTATGGAAATTTATTCTCTCACAATTCTGGAGGACAGAAGTCTGAAATCAGTTTCTCTTGGCTGAAATCAAAGTGGCAGCAGGGCTACAATCCCTTTGGCTAGGAGAGGACCTGTTCTTTGCCTCTTCTAGTTTCTGGTGACTGCCAACATTCCTTGGCTTGTAGACACATCACTGCAAACTCTGCCTTCTCTTCCATACATGTCAAATCTCCCTCTACATCCATTGTATAAGGATAAAAGTGATAACATTTAAGAACCACCCAAGATCAAGGGTGATCTCTGGATCTCATGATGTTTAAATCAAATCTTCCAAGTCTATTTTTTGCCATATAAGGTAACATTCCCAGATTCTAGAGATTAGGATATGGCTATTTCTTGGGGGAGATCTTTACACCTACACTGTCCTTAATTCCAGGTATTTCCATAGGACCAATTTCATTTTCCAAGAAGCTGATTTTCCTTTATGTGGTATTTCAAAAATTTTGAAGTTATTCCTGCTATAACAATGGGCTCCTGAGTAACACTGAAATTTTTGGTATAAATTTGTTGGTTAAATCATTATTTTAGCAAAAATTTATTACTCTGAGGGGATAAAAAGGAAAAAGACTAATCTTTCCTTTGAGAATTTATTTTGGGAACTAAAATGAATGACAACATAAGAGCTAAAGAGTAAGAGAAATATCAAGAGATATTGTATGATTAAATATGAGAATATTATGCATTATATGAGAAGAATGTTAAGTACTGTAAGTTCAGAAGAAGGAAATATCAATGTATATTGAAATGGAGAAGATGTACTCTTTTGTATGGAAAGGGTGGATTTTGAAGTGGAGTTAGATAGATAGAATTTACATAGTTAGAAAACTGGGGAAAAGTCAAGGAAAATCAGTGAGAAAGGCAACAAACAAACAACAACAACAATGTACAAAAGTCCCTGCTAAGAGCATAGTTTATGGTTTGATGGAGTGAAGTGTTTTTATGGGTGAGCTATGGGAGATAAAATTACAAAAGGAGGAAGGGGTCAGATTGCATAGAACTTTGGCTAGTAAAGTATGTTAAATTTGTTCTGTAATAACTGGGAACTCTTTAAAGTTATTGTGTTTTTTTTTCCAGTTGGGAGTGATATTTTAGAAGAAGTCACCTCTTTATTATTGAATGAGGGTGGAGTCAAAATGGGGACCAGCTGGAACTATATGGGGAAACTATATTGGAATCTGTTGTAGTGATGCCAATATGAGGTGACCAAGGCCCAGATTTGGAAAGTAGAACTTCTATTGGAATAAAAGATAAAATGAATTAAAAGGACAAGTATAAATAGTCCCTAGGACCTGGTGTCTATTGGGGGTAATTGGGGGACAATGATGGATAAGACAGGAAAATGTAAAAGATGGATGAATGGAGAAATTAGACAGAAAAGGCTTTGGATGAGAACTGAAGTAATTATAGAAACCTTGAACTGAGTTTTAGGCTACACTTTGTCATTCAAGTGGAAATATCCATCAGTCCGTTTGAAACAATGGGTGGGAGTCCAAGAATTGGTAAGACATTGGAGCTTCCTTATGAGGAATTGGAGATTACTTTCTCAGAGAAATGAAATGTGAGAAATTAATAATAAACAGAGCATGCGTGGCAAAATAGAATCACTGACCTATACATGTATCCCAAAGACTTTGTTGATGCCAGATGACCCCATGACAGCAGACCTTGCTGGAATTTACTTAGAAGGAAATGAACTCTTGGATTATAGAATTTGAGAATGAAGAGATAGCTCATGACCTTCTGAAAAATGGGGCCAGTGTGGAATGTTTGTCTTTGGTTCTTATTTCTACAGAAGGTGTGATAACTATGGCCTCTTCTAGCATTCATATATCTGACTCATTGAAACATTTAATGAATGGTAGATGTTCCCTTTTTCCTCATAGGCCATTCTTTTTCACTTGCAAATCTTACTTTGTGAAATCTCTGGTGAGTGTCATTGCACTGTGCAAGTTATTCAAAGGGTACCAAATTAGTGCAGAAAAGGTTTCTAAGTAATTATAGTACTTATAAAAATGCAAACTTTAAAAATGAATACATATCTGTTGAATGAATGTATTCACTGCAATCTGTGAATACATTAGAATACATTACTAAAAATAATTAAACTTTCTCTAAGAACACTCTAATGAGGATAGAAAGTATTTGTTTGCTCTCAAAATTTTTAATACATCTGTCATAAAGTTAGAGTATTTTTAAGTATAAAAGATCACATTTTAGAGGAGGGGGAGATATTTGTATGAAAGTGCAGACAATATCTAATGATGCCTTCTTTATTTGGGTAGAAATCAAAACTTCATAAATGGCTATCATAAGCCTCCCTAAAGGCTTGCTACCCTGAAAAATGGCTCTGAATCATTTACTGCAATAAATTACACGGAAAGCATCCATGTGTTTTCTGGATCTCTCCAAATGAGTGGCTTCAGGGAAAAAGGGGAACATTATAAATGCATTTGCTAAAATGTGAGTATTTTTCCATCACTTTATATATTTCTTGTCCTTAAAAAGGATGAGTCAATGTATATGGGGGGCTGTTTTTTTTTCTTCCATTTTTGATTAAAGATATGTTGCAACTCAAAGGGAACCACTGACCATTGGATTCCTTAAATCTTTATAATGATACCTAATATAAAAGTAAAATGATTATTAATGTAATTTGTGCCCACTTATAAATATATTTTATGTAATTTTAAAATAAAAAGTTAGTGTCAATATTAGAGTAGATGTAGTAAAAGTCCAGTAAGAAATTGTGGTCCAGTTACCATTTTTGACATTGACCCCTTTAAGATGATGTAAATATCATTTATAAGTGCCTCATTAAAAAAGAATGGTATTTCAACACCGAAAAGGGACAACATAAAGACAAAGACCAATTGTAGTACACAAATTGTTTTAAAAGTTTGCACATGAAAACACACTACAAACAAAATATCCAGGGCAGAAAAATATTATTAACACTTGTGACAGAGGGTAACAATCTTATTTAATGAAGTGTTCTTATAAATGGACAATAGAAAGAATCCCACCCCCTCCAAACTCCCAACAGAAAAATAAGCAAAAATACCACTAGCAAATTCACAAAGTATTGATGCTATCTTTTTAATGCTTAAATGCATCGATAATGCTAGAAATATGATTTAAAACAAGATAAAACTTTTCTCCCATACTAATTTGGTAAATATGAAAAACTAACAAAAAATACAATACACAGTTAGTTGCCAATGAGATTACAATCCTGGGGGAGTGTGGTTAAGACTGAATATAAACTTGGTTTGGAGTCAGACAGATTTAGGTTGAAACTGGCTTTACCACCTCAACCATGTTACTAATATTTAAGAGTTTCCATTGAACTCACTTGTACAATCAGGATAATTACACTTTGCATTTCATAATTTGTTATGAGAATCAAAGAGAATAATACATGTGAAGTGTTTATCATAGTGCATCTTCCTATTTTAGCTGTTAGTCCTATCAAATTTGTGTCACCTTAAATGGGAAAATTTGTCACTAGATATTAAAAGCCTCTTAATGTTGCATAACATTTGATCGAGAAAATTTACTTCTAGACATTATTTCTACAGAAGCAAATATGGATGCTTATAAGATTTTAGCTAGAAAAATATTGATGAACCTGGTCTATAACAATGAAAATTATGTTTAGTGTTAAACAATAGATTGATTACATAAATTATAGTTTATCCATTAATAAATATCCTGTTGAGGTTATGAAGGTGTTAGCTAATGGACAGTGTTTTAGTTTCCTAGGCTGCTTAAAGCAAATGCCATGCAAATGATTGGCTTAAACAATGGGAACTTATTAATTTACAGTTTTGAGTCAGTGAAAATCAAGACATCATCAAGGCGATGTGTCTTCCTGAGGACTGCTGCCAGCGATCCTTGGCTACTCTGACACATGGCAAGGCTCATGGTAGTGTCTGCTGGTCTTTCTCTTCTCTTCTGGGCCTCAGCTTCTTGCTTCTGTGGCTTTCTCTGTCTTTGTCTGAATTTCATTCTTATAAAGAACTTCAGTAATAGAATTAAGAATCATCCTGAGTGAAGTGGCTCACATCTTAACTGAAGTTGCCTCATCAAAAGGCTCTACTTAGAATGGGTTTACACCCACAGGAATAGATTAAATTTAAAAACAAGTTTTTCTGGGATACATATAACTTCAGATCACCACGAGGAGCTAAATTGGGTTTTGAATGGTGTGTATATCTTCTGAGGTTTGAGAGTGGAGCAGTGGAGCAGTTTAGCATTGTTTATGAATTTCAGAAATAAATATTGGATTATGTTTGTAAACTGGTCTGTGCCTGGGCATGATTAAATTATGATTAGGACTTTGATTGGGCCACAGCAGTAGGATAAAACGACACGGCAGAGCAAAGGAATGAGTTGGAGTTTTGATGCTGAGTTTTGAGCCGGAGCCCAGGAAGTGAACACACAGCAGAAAAACACAGAGAATTGAGATGGCTCCTTAGACACTGCAGAAGCCCTGGGGAGAGAGACAGGGCCAGTCACCTGATAGTCTACAGCTGGCCTTGTGGAGAGAGCACAGCAGCTGAGCCCGGAGAGAAATGGAGCCCCAGGAAGAGAGGAACCCAAGAAGCCTGAACTCTTGGCAGATATCAGCAACTATCTTGTCCCTACATGTGGCAATAGACTTTGGTGAGGTAAGTAACTTATGCTTTATGGCCTGGTTACTGTAAGCTTCTACCCCAAATAAATACCCTTTATAAAAGCCAACAGATTTCTGTTATTTTGCATTAGCACCCCTTTGGATGACTAATACAAGCAGTATATAATAATGAATTAGAGAAAACAGTATGAGTGAAGCATGGAGATAGGAAAATGCACAGAGCATGCAAGGAATTGAAAATTTTCAGGCATGTGGCTAAAGCAGAAGGGACTATTGGAGGAGGGAGACCATGCTGGAAAGTCAGTTGGAGATGAAATTATGAGGGGCTTTCTATATCATACTAAGGAATTAAGAATTTATTCTTTTGGCAGTGGGGGACTGCTGAAGATTTTAATCTTATTTTAAATCTAATGTAGTATGAATGATTTAGTCAGGGAAATAATGAGTTTTTTTCAACCATACAAGTGCAAGAAGATTTAGTCTAGGACAGAGTCAGAAGCCCTGGTTCTGAAGGGACAGAAGGGTAGGAATCAAAGGACAGTGTCACAGAGAAATGTCAGGATTTCATGACCAATCAGATTTGTGAAGTGAGGGAATGGAAGTGTTAAAGATAACTTTTATGTTTCTTTTTTGGATGATTGTGTGAAAAGGAAGAAAATGAATCTGGTTTGGAAATTGTTGAATTTGAGATGCCGGTAAAGATTTACAAG
>JAQZBX010099207.1:0-11500 GCA_029593785.1 Cabassous unicinctus
AAAATGTGGGAGGGACAGCACAAGGCTGTGAACACCAAGAGATGGCATCAATTGGAGCCATCTTGGGGACTGGCTGCCACAGTTACATGCATTATGGAAAGGCATGGTAACTTTCAGCTAAAACTCAGTGAAAATAAAAATGTAAATTTTTCCTATCCAAGTTCATGGAACCTGAATTTTATCCACAAACTCTAGGTTAACAACCTTTGATAGAGAGAGAACATCTCTGTGTCTAGATAATTTCTGAGTTTACAAGAAAGTTCTGTGGGATAATAAAAATCACAGGCCATACTCTTAAAAAACAAAACTTTAAGGGTGACATCATCAACATAGCAACGTACAACATCCTCTGAAAAAAACCTCCCCAGAGATTCAGTGAATAAAAGGACAAATCCCACTTGCTTAGAACTCTGGAGGAAGGTAGAGACTGGAGAAGGACTCTACAAACACTGAATTGAAGAAAAAGGAAAATATCCAGTAGAAGCTTCTGTTCCAGACCTACCAGTCCACTTCCCTCTCTCTCATTCAGCCCTGCACAGCTTGGGGAGTTACTCAGAGGTAGCAGCCCAGATCCCTCCTATCCTCCACCAGGGATAACAGGGATAGAACCCCACGCATATCCAGGCACAGGGACCCAGGTCTACAGAGGCCCAGGGCAGAACACAAGCCACTGAGGAATGCAAAATAAAAAAGGACTCCCCCAGGAGGAAAAAAAAAGGGAGACTGCAGCAAAACCATGGTTGGAAAGTGTTGCACTCACTCAATCCAATTTCTATTGACTAGACCACCTAAATGCAAAATGCACTTTTCTGGGGTGGCCCACCTTTTTGGAACTGACACCATTTGGCTCCCTGGGGTGGGATTACCATAATAGGGTATGGCAGAAAATTCTAACAGAGAAAAAAAAAATGTGTGTGGGTTAAACTGAACTGCTGTAAGAAAATATGGTCTCAGAACTGAAGAGTGAGGGCACTGAGTGAGGGACAGAATTTAAATAAATCATAGGAACTGGAGAGAAAATTCTGCACAAAAACAAGCAAGAGGTCAAGATTCCTGGAGAAGGATCAGAGGAAAGGAAGTTTCCTCCTGGAGGTGAAACAATTATACAAAAAGTGCAATCTTAAAATTTTTACCACAGGGCAAAAATCAGGTGAAGAAGAGCTGAGAAAATCCAATCAGTTAAACACAGGCTATTCTAAAGGTCTAAAATAAGTTGTACCAAGTGTCAAATAAAAGCCTAACACAAAGTCAATAAACAATAAAACCCTAGACAAGAGGGAGAGACTGTCTTTCAGGGTTAACTCTTCAAGATAATTGGATGCCTAGACATCAGCAAAAAATTACAAGCCATAGTAAAAAAAAAAACACAGGAAGATATGGCTCAGTCAAAAGAATGGATTCAAACTTCAGAGGAGACACAAAATTTGGAACAACTAACCAAAGAAGTTGAAACAAATTTCCTGAATCAATTCAAGGAAATAAAAGAAAATATGCATAAAGAGTTAAAGGATATCAAGGAAAAAGTATATGAGCATAAAGAATTTGAAAGTATAAAAAGAAACACAGAAATTATAGGGATGAAAGGAACAATAGTAAATATTAAAAATACACTAGAATGTGAATATTTTCGCTGTCCTGATTTTGTGATAATCAGGGTAGGCTAAATATTCGCTATATTAGAAACCATGCATGTGTCCCCAAACCTAGTTTTTCTCCCTAGGACTGGTTCTTAGAATGCTGGTGATAAACTAAGCTTGATTTATTATATGACCATCCTGTATGGGAAAAGTCTGTAATTTTGGGTACCTTTGGTCAACCTTAAAGATATAGCAGGGGGACGGATGTGGCTCGGGTAGTTGGAAGTCCATCTCCCATATGGAGGGACCTGGGTTTGATCCCCGGGACCTCCAGGTAAAAATTTAAAAAAGAAAAATATAGAATGCATGTGGGCCACCAGGCCCTGTGTGTGTGTGAGCCACCAGACCTCGCAAGTGGGTACACCATCAGGCCCCACAAGCCATGCAGCAAGATGATGACATAACAGGAGAGTGACACAAGGGAGAGCCAAGACAAGACATGCAGAAAAACTAGGAAGTAAGGTGGCGCAGGCAGTAGTAGGACGCCTCTGTCCCACATCGGAGGTTCCGAGGATCGAATCCCAGTGAAGACAGGAGGAAAAGGATGAGAAGAGAGGGCAGGAAATGGACACAGAGAGTTGTCCAGCGAATGGACACAGAAACAGCAAAAATACATAAATAAATCCTTTAAAAAATATATAGGGGAGGAAGATACAGACTATGGTTAGTAGTAATACTTTGACGATGCTCTTTCATGATTTGTTAACAAATGTTTTATAACAGTGCAGGGTGTTTGGGGGGGAGTGATGTGTGGGAACCCTGTATGATGTTATGCATGTTTGTTTTGTAAGTTCAAGATGTTTACTGAAACTTATAGTCTATGTATGTTCATGTATGAATGATATACTTCAATAAATTGTTTAAAAATAAAATAAAATAAATAACTAGAAAAATAACCAAAAAATAAATAAAAATACACTACAGGGGAATAGATGTAGCTCAAGTGGTTGATCACCTGCTTCCCATGTACAAGGTCCTAGGTTCAATACCTGGTACTTCCTTAAAAAAACAATACACTAGAAGCATAAAACAGCAGATTTGAATGGGCAGGAGAAAGAACCAGTGAACTAGAAGACAGGAAATTGACATCAGACAGTCAGAGGAATAGACCGAGAAAAGAATAGAAAAAAATTGATCAGTGTCTCAGGAAACTGAGTGATAGCACAGACCACAAAACACTATGCATCATGAGTGTCCCAGAAGGAGAAGGGAAAAGGGGCTGAAAGAATAATGGCCAAAAAATTCCTAAATCTTATGAAAGACATAAGTACACATGTCCAAACAAAATAAATCCTAATAGACATACTTTTAATCACATACTGTATTAGTCAGGGTTCTCTAGGGAAACAGAATTTATAGGAGATATCTGCAAATAGTATGAGATTTTATAAAATTCTTTCATATGACCATGGGGATGCACAAATCCAAATTCTGCAGACAGGCTGCAAACCAGGGGCTCCAATGAAGGTCTTTGATGAGCTCCCAGGAGACACTGGCAGTCTGAAGTTGAGCTGGAAAATGCTCTCTGAATACTGAAATCACTTCCCCTTTTAAGGCATTCAGCTGATTGGATAAAATGTCACTCATTGCAGACAGCAATCTCCTTTGTTGATTGTATATGTGATTAGCCACCTATGCAATCAACTCAGTGATGATTATTAAAGTCCATAAAGGTACTTGTATTATAATTAGTCCAGTGCTTGCTTCACCAAACAACTGGGCACAATTACCAGGCCGAGTTGACACATTAGCCTAACCATCGCATACATTAATCAGAATATCAAATGCCAAAGATAAAGAGAGCATTCTGAAAGCAGCAAGAGAAAAGTGAGTTGTCAATTACAAGGGATCCTCCAAAGGACTAAGTGCTGATTTTTCATCAGGAACTATAGAGACAAGAAGGCAGTGGTATGTTATATTAAAGGTACTTAATGATTTAAAAAACAAAAAGCAAACAAACAAAAAAACTTCCAGACAAAAATTCTTTATCTGGCAAAACTGTCCTTTAAAAATGAGGAAGAAACATTTGCTATTTTAGAAACCATGCATGTGTCCCCAGACTTAGTTTTTCTCCCTAGGTCTGGTTTTCAGAATACTGGTGATAAACTAAGCCTGATTTATTATATGACCATCCTGTATGGGAAAAGACTGTAACTATGGGTATCTTTGGTCAACCTTAAAGATATAGCAGGGGACGGATGTGGTTCGGGTGGTTGGATGTCCATCTCCCATATGGAGGGACCTGTGTTTGACCCCCAGGACCTCCCGGTAAAAATAAAAAAAGAGAAAAATATAGAAGGCGTGTGGGCTACCAGGCCCCATGCGCAGGTGTGCCGCCAGGCCCCGCAGGTGGGTGAGCCATCAGGCCCCATCCACGGGTGAACCGCCAGGCCCTGTGTGTGGGTGTGCTGCCAGGCCCTGCAAGCAGGTGAGCTGCCAGGCCCCGCGAGCAGGTGATCTGTCAGGCTCCGTGAGTGGGTGCGCCACCAAGCCCCATGAGTGGGTGAGCCGCCAGGCCCTATGAGTGGGTGAGCCTCCAGGCCCCGTGGGTGGGTGAGCCACTAGGCCCCGTCCCACACAGCAAAACGATGATGTAACAGGAGAGTGACACCAGGGAGGGCCAAGAGAAGATGTACCAAAAAAACAGGAACTAAGATGGCGCCAGCAGTAGGATGCCTCTCTCCCACATCGGAGATTCTAAGGATTGAATCCCAGTGAAGACAGGAGGAGAAGGATGAGAAAAAAGGGCAGGAAACAGACACAGAAAGTTGCCTAGCAAATGGACACAGAAACAGCAAAAATGGGAGGGGGTGTGTAAAAGTGGATAAAAGTAAATAAGTAAATAAATAAATCCTTTAAAAAATGTATAGGGGAGAAAGATACAGACTATGGTTAGTAGTAATACTTTGACAATGCTCTTTCATGATTTGTTAACAAATGTTTCACAACAATGCAGGGTGTTTGCGGGGGGTGATGTGTGGGAGCCCTGTATGATGTTATGCATGTTTGTTTTGTAAGATCATGATGTTTTTTGAACACTTATAGTCTATGTATGTTCATGTATGAATGATATACTTCAATAAATTGCTTTAAAAAATAAAAATAAAAAGCAAGCAAATAAAAACTGAAAAAAAATTTTTTTTTCAAATGAGGGAGAAAGGAGCAGTTGTGGTTCAAGCAGTTGAGAGCCCACCTCCCAGATGAGAGGTCCCGGGTTTGGTTCCCAGTGGCTCCTAAAAAAAAAAAACAAGCAAAGAAATGAAAAAAAAAAAAAACTCAAGGGAGCCGATGTGGCTAGTGGTAGAGTTCTGGCTCCCACATATGAGGTCCTGAGTTCAATTCCTGGTCCTGGTACCTCAAAAAATAATAATAAGGGTGAGTTTAAAATATTTACAAACGGAATCTGAGTTTGTCAACAAAAGACTTTCCCTAAAAGAATTACTGAAGGGAGTTCTGCAGGTTGAAAAGAAAAGATAGGAGAGAGTGACTTGGAGAAGTACTAAAGAAATGAAGATTATCAGTAAGGGTAAATGCAAAACCCAATAGTACTGGATCTTCAATATTCAACTCTATTCAGAATACAATTGAACAAGAAAAAAGCATTTTTCCTGATGATCAACATGCAAAATATAAAGTGGTAAAGTAGGACAAAAACAACATAAAGAGGAGAATAAGGAATACGAGCGCAGAGAACATGTATGTTATTGAAGCTAGGTTCTTATCTTCTCAAATTAGTACATTATAGATGTAGGTTGTATAATATAAACCCCAGGATAATCAAAAAGAAAGTATTTTAAAAATCTGCAGAAACAGAAATGAGGAGAGGATCAGTCAGATACATCACAAAAGATCAACTATACAGAAAAGGAGGTTGCAATAAGGGAAAAGAGAGACATATATAAAAGATATGAAAAAACAAACATACAAAGATATGGCATATTGAGTAGCAGTGTTGACAGTGGGCCTCTTTGTCTTGTTCCCAATCTTAGATGGAAAGCTTGCCTTCAGTCCAACAAATGGCAAGAAGTTGAATCTTTGCCATCAATCACACAAGGGATCTTGTAAGTGGATCCTCCCCAACCAAGCCCCAAGACAGCTGCAGCCCCAGCCAACATCTTGAGTGCCACCTTGTGACCCCCTGAGCCAAGAGGATGCGGTTAAGTTGTGCTTGGATTCCTGAACCATGAAAACTGTAAGACAATAAATGTTTGTTGTTTTAAGCCACTAAGGTTTGGGATAATTTGTTATTCAACAATACTAATACATTATCTAAGATTGTATCATCTCATTCCCACCCTGACACTGCCTACCCTTTCCCTGCACCCCACTTCATTTTTTCTCCTAAGTACTTGTGGTGATTTGAACTCATATGCACCCTAGAAAAACATGTTCTTAAATCAAATCCATTCCTGTGGGTAAAGACCTATTGTAAGTAAGACTTTTTGATGAAGCTACTTAAGGTGTGACCCACCTCAGTCAGAATGGGTCTTAATCCTCTTATTGGAGTCCTTTATAAGCAATTGAAATTCAGGCAAAGAGAGAGAAAGCCATGGAAATCAATGAAATCTGGAAGAGAAGGGAGAGACCAGGTGACACCATTTGCCTTGCCATGCGTCAGAGGAGTCAAGAATTGCCGGCATCCATCTTCAGGAAGAAAGCATCACCTTGATGATGCCTTGACTTGGACATTTTCATGGCCCCCAAACTGTAAGCTAATCATTTCCTGTTGTTTAAGCCAACCCATTTTATGGTATTTGCTTGGCACAGCCTAGGAAACTAAAACAGTACTTTTCACTATAAAACATATATTATATATATATATTAATTTGCAGAATACATATATTATTATTTATCTCCTGCACTAGAATGTGAGTTATATGAGGACAGATGTTTTTGTCTAGAACTCTGCCTAGAATCGTGCTCAGTACATAATCAATGCTCAATAAATGAATGACTGGGGAAGAAAGCAAAGAAAGGACAAATGGGATGGCTAATCCCTGGAGTTGGGATGGCATTTGAGAAAGCAACCCCTGGATATGCTAACTGTACTCATATACTTACCCTTCCTCACCATTGCACCATAGTGATATTACTCCCATTGTCCCATCCTCATCCCCAGTACTGCCCTTGAACTGGGCAAGCAGGGTCCCTGACCCCAACCCCCTCCCCACAAACACACACACCTCAGGGAGTGCCTTCCTTAAATTTGTCTAAGTTCCCTTGCAGTACCTGAGACTGGCCTGGGTCATGAGAACCATCTGGATGGGTTGCCCCAAACCCAAACCAGGTCCCTTCTCTCTTCTTCAGATACCTCCAACCCTCTATCCTGTGTCCCTGGACACCCTAGGGGCAGCCCTGACCACCCCTACTTAGAATCATTATTAGAGTGAGACACTGTTAGTGATGAGAGTGCCTAAGCAAGGACAACGATGACAACAACAACGACAGATGTTAAAGCTTTAAGGGGACCTAACAACCAAAAGCAATACATGGACTTTGGTTGAACCCCAGCTTGAAAAAGAAAATAGCTATAAGGGCATTTGGGGGATGATGGGGGACATTTGAATATAAACTGGATATTAGGTAATGTTAGGGAATTATTAATTTCCTTAGGTATAATAATTGTTGTATGATCATGCTAGAGAATGCCCTCAAATTCATAGGCAATGAATGCTAAAGTATAAAGAAGTGATGTGCCATGATGTTTGTAACTTAATTTTAAATGGTTCAGAAAAAAATTTTCATTTTATTTTTTACATACATATATGTGTATGCTTATATAGAAATAAACATGGGAAAAGTGTTAATACCTGTTAAATGCCTGTTAAATAAACATAATTATTATGTATGAAAATTTATATTATTTTTTCATTGTTATGTGTGTTTGAAAATATCCATTAAATTTTTTTAAAATGTTTAAGCATATTCATTTACAAATAGAAAACTTGGTTCCAGAGAGGTGGAAGGGAACTGCTTGCTCAGCTAGTTAGTGGCAGGTTGAGAACTGTCTGGACTCCCAGTACAGCTTTCTTTCATCACATCCGGAATGACCTTCCTTACATTTTTCCCAGCTCTGAAACAAAGGTTCATCAATTTGATGATTTTAGTAAGCTGCAAAGAATATATCCCTCTGTCCCCAATTCACTGTTTTTATCAATATCAAACAGACCCACAGTTGATCAGTTTTCCTGGATCCTATACACTTGTCATCATGAATGGGCCCTATCTGATTTAAGCCACTTAACAACAACAAAAACGGAAACTCCTTCCCTTCTCATTATCTAAGCCATTAAAAATAGTAGAGATAAGACTTCAGCAGGAATGCAGTTCCCACACTGAAGGCCTCTGCCAAAAGATGGTGTTTTCCCCTGACATTTTTTAACCTCTTTTCTTTCTAGAACACATTTTGTCCTCCTCCCAGACACTTAAGCCCTGATGTAGCATAGGCTCTGGCTCTAGATAGCTTGCGTTCAAAACCCAGCTCTGACATTAGCTGTGTGACCTTGAGCAAAGTGCTTAACCTCTCTGTGCCTCAGTTTCATCATTTGCAAAACAAATATAATAATAGTGTGGTAAGCAGAATAATGGCTCCATGCCCTAATTCTCAGAACCTGTGAATATGTTATCTTACTTGGCAAAAGGAAGTTTGTGTGACTGTGGGGAGGTTATCCTGGATTATCTGAGTGAGCCCAGCCTAATCACATGAGTCCTTAAAAACAGGGAGCCTTCCCCAGGGGTGGTCAAGGAAAAAGATGCTGTAACAAAAGAACAGTCAGAGAAATACCTGGAGACAGACTGGACTCCAGTCTTCTGAAGATGGAAAAAAAGACCATGAGCCCAGGGATGCAGTGACCTCTAGAAGCTGGGAGAGAAAAAGGCAAGGAAGTGAATCTGCTGACAACCCACATGAACAAGAAATGGGTTCTCCCCTAGAGCCTCCAGAAAGGAGCACAGCTCTGCGAACATCTTGGTTTAGTCCAATGAGACTTGCTTTTGGGCTTCTGACCTGCAGAGTTATGAGATAATAAATTTGTTGAGTTTTCAGGTACTAAGTTTGTGGTAATTTGTTACAGCAACAACAAAAAAATTAATACAAATAGCATCTACCTCAGAGGGTTATTGTGAGGTTAAGTGAATTAAAATATAAAAATATTGCCTTTGTTTGCCGGAGGCTGCCAATGCAAAAATACAAGAAATGGTGTGGCTGTTAGGGTAATGTGTCAACTTGGCCAGGTAATCATGCCCAGTTGTTTGGTCAAGCAAGCACTGGGCTAATTATAATACAAGGACATTTATGGACTCTAGTCACCAGTGAGTTTACTGCATAGATAGCTGATTACATCTAATCAATTAGGGAGATTGCCCTCAGCAATTAGTGATGCTTTATCCAATCAATTGAATGCCTTAAAAGGGGAAGTGATTTCAGCATTCAGAGAGAATTTCCCAGCTTGTCTTTGAACAGCCAAGGCTCCCGGAAACTCATCAGGGACCTTCATTGGACTTTCATTGGAGCCCCTGGTTTGCAGCCTGCCTGCAGAACCTGGACTTGTGCATCCCCACGGTCGCGTGAGAGACTCTTAAAAAATTTCATATTATTGACAAATATCTCCTGTTGATTCTGTTTCCCTAGAGAACCCTGACTAATACAGCTTGGTACCGGAAGTGGTTCTTGAGGAACAGAGTCTTAAACACGGGATGTCTGAGGTGGTTCTGGGAGTTTTGTAATTGACTCTCTACTCTAATTGGACTCAAGGGTGCTAATGACTCCCTTTCCAATAATGAAGAGGTTGCTAACAGTCCATGGCATGAGTTGGCAATAGAGATATGCAAAATATCATCACTGAATTTCCCTACTTCCATGCTTATAAGAGGCAAGGATCTGGGTGAGAGTATTTTCAACACTTTAACAGAGTCAAAAGGTATAATGAAGTTGGCTGGCTTCTCCTAGATACTCTGGATACAGTTACGAAAGAAAGAGATGAGCTAAAGTCTTTAAATTTGAAACTTAAATGCCGCTTGAACCATTTGCAAGTTTCTATGTGTGCTCTGAAAGAAAATCTTGTCTCCTGCAGCCACAGAATTAAGATATCTGCGAACCAAACTCAGACTCTCATTGTATGAGTAGCAGAATTAGAAAGGAAACTAAAATCTCAACCCGACAGGGTTTCTGCAGTTAAAGGGAAGGCATTGCTTGGAAAGGAGTGGAACCCAGAGGACTGGGATGGAGACATATGGGATGATGATAATAATGGTGAAGACACTGGAACCCTAAATTCTGCTGAGACTTTGCCAGATAAACCTGCTATGGCCTGCCCTGTGGAGACCACACCTTGTCAACCTTGTATCACCCAGCCTCCAGCCTGCCCCAGGGAGTCCGGACCTCCTTCCAGCCCTGAGGTGGATACCAGCCAAAATGAAGCCTGCACTGTCCAGCCTCTGGCCTGCCCCAGGGAGTCTGGACCTCTTCCCAGCCCTGAGGCAGGTACCAGCTAAACTCCAGCATGCACTGCCCAGGCTTCAGTCTGCCCTGAGGAATCTGCCTTCCAACCCCTGCCATGTTACCTTCTCTCTCCCAACCCACAGCTTTGGCCTCTTGGGGAGTCCCTTACAATCAGTTGACTGAGGATGAGAAAACTCGGGCTTGGTTTACAGATGGTTCTGCACAATATGCAGGTACCACCTTAGAGTGGACAGCTGCAGCACTGCAGCCTTTTCTGGGATATCCCTGAAGGATAGTGGTGAGGGCAAATCCTCCCAGTGGGCAGACCTTCGAGCAGAGCACTTGGTTGTTCATTTTGCTTGGAAGAAAAAATGGCCAGAGGTGCATTTGTATAGTGATTCATGGGCTGTTGCCAATGGTTTGGCTGGATGATCAGGGACTTGGAAAGAACATGATTGGAAAATTGGTGACAAAGAGGTCTGGGGAAGAGGTATGTGGATAGACCTTTTTGAGTGGGCAAAAAACATGAACATATTTGTGTCCCACATGAATGCTCACCAGAGGGTGACTTCAGCAGAGGAAGATTTTAATAATCAAGTGGATAAGATGACCCGCTCTGTGGCTAATGCTCAGCCTCATTCCCCAGCCACTCCTGTCATTGCCCAATGGGCTCATGAACAAAGTGGCCATGGAGGTAAGGATGGAGGTTATACATGGGCTTAGTAACATGGACTTCCCCTCACCAAAGCTGACTTGGCTACAGCCATAGCTGAATGCCCAATCTGCCAGGAGCAGAGACCCACACTCAGTCCCCAATATGGCACCAATCCCCGAGATTTTCAGTCCACCACTTAGTGCCAGGTTGTTTACATTGAACCACTTCCATCTTGGAAGGGGCAGCAATTTGTTTCAACTGGAATAAACACATACTCCAGATACGGTTTGTGTTCCCTGCACACAATGCTTCTTTCAAAACTACCATCTGTGGACTTACTGAATGTCTTATCTACTGCCATGGCATTCCACACAGCATTGCTTCTGATCAAGGAACCCATTTCACAGCCAATGATGTGCGGGATTGGGCACATGCCCATGGAATTCACTGATCTTACCATGTTTCCCATCACCCTGAAGCAGCTGGATTGATAGAACAGTGGAATGGCCTTTTGAAGACTCAATTACGGTGACAACTAGGTGGCAATACCTTGCAGGGCTGGGGCAATGTTCTCCCGGAGGCTGTGTATGCTCTAAATCAGCATCCACTCTATGGTGCTGTTTCTCCCATAACCAGGATTCATGGGTCCAGGAATCAAGGGGTGGAAATGGGAGGGGCACCACTCACTATTACCCCTAGTGACCCACTAGGAAAATTTTTGCTTCCTGTCCCTGCAACCTTAAGCTCTGCTGGTCTACAGGTTTTAGT
>JAQZBX010099208.1:0-11499 GCA_029593785.1 Cabassous unicinctus
GGGTTAGGGACCCTGAATAGCCAAAAATACCTTTAAAAATAAGAACAAATTTGGAGGACTCTCACTCCCTGACTTTAAAGCATATTATTTAGCTACAATGGTAAAAACACATGATACTGGCATAAAGATAGACACATAGACCAATAGAACCAAATTAAAAGTTCAGAAATTGACTCTCACATCTATGGTCAAGTGATTTTTAACAAGGTTGTCAGATCCATGCAGCTGGGGCAGAACAGTCTATTCAATAAATGGTGCTGGGAGAACTGGAAAGAGAAAGAAAAGAAAGAAAGAGGACCCCTATCTCACACTTCATATAAAAATTAACTCAAAATGGACCAAAGACCTAAATATAAAAGCTACAACCATAAAACTCCTAGAAGAAAATGTAGGGAAACATCTTCAAGCTCTTGTGGTAGGTGGTGGTTTTTAAACGATACACTCAAAGCATGAGCAATAAAAGAAAAAATAAACAAATGGGACCTCCTCAAAATTAAACACTTTTGTGCTTCAAATGATTTTGGGAAGAAGGTGAAAAGGCAGCCTATACTTAATGGGAGAAAATATTAGGAAACCACACATCCAATAAGGGTTTGATTTCCATGTTATATAAAGAGATCATACAACTCAATGATAAAAAGACAAGCAAACCAATTTAAAAATGGGCAAAAGACTTGAATAGATATTTTTCTAAAAAGGAAATATAAATGACTAAAAAGCACATGAAAAGATGTTTAACATCAGTAGCTATTAGGGAATTGCAGATCAAAACTACAACGAGATATTTCACACCTTATAGAATGGCCATTATTTAAAAAAAAAACAGTACTGCAAGTGTTGGAGAGGATGTGAAGAAATAGGAGCACTCCTTCACTGTTTGGTGGTAATGTAAAATGGTTCAGCCTCTGTGGAGGACAGTGGGGCAGTTCCTCAGGAATCTAAATATAGAACTGCCATATGATCCAGAAATCCCACTACTAAGACTATATTCGGAAGAACTGAAAGCAGGGACGTGAACTGACATTTGCACACTGGTGTTCGTAACGGCATTATTCACAATTCCTAAAAGATGGAAACAATCCAAGTGTCTATCAAACAATGAATAGGTTAAAAAATGTTGTATATACGTACAATGGAATACTATTCAGCTGTGAGAAGAAATGAACTTGGAATCTATATGACAACATGGATGAGCCTTCAAGACATCATGTTGAGTGAAATTAGCCAGACACAAAAGACAAATATTGTATGGTGTCACTAATATGAACTAAATACAATGAATAAATTCATGGAGTTAAACTCTAGAGTACAGGTTACTAGGAGATAGAGTGAAGGTTGGGAAGGGCAGCTGATACTTAATATAGAATTTTTAATAAGGTTGATTGTAAATGTGTGGAAATGGATGGAGTAGATGGTAACACATTATAGTGAGTATAACTAATAATGCTGATTCATAAATGTGATTGTGACTGAAAGGGGTAGTCTAGGGATGTACACGTCATTTGAAAGAAAGTTAGAGGATAATCTAGGGACTGTATGACATAGTGAACTTGGTGGTAGATGAGGATTGTTGTTAATAGTACAAATACAAAAATGTTCTTTTATGAGCCTGAACAAATGTACATTACTATTACAAGGTGTTAAGAATATTGTGATACATGGGGAAAATACAGCTAATGTAACTGATGGACTATATTTAGAAGTAGTATTTTAATATTTTTTGCATCAGTGGCAAAGAAGGTACTATATCAATTTTCAGGGTCAACAATAGGAGGGTATTAGGAGATATGGGATTTTTCTTTTTGGAGTAATGAATACATTCTAAAATTGACTGAGGTGATGACAGCACAACTCTGTGATGAAACTGAGAGCCATTGAGTGTACACTTTGGATGGATTGTACAATGCATGGGACCATATAATACAGTGAACCCTGTGGTGGATGATGGACTGTGGTTAACAGTACAAATATGAGAACATTCTCTCATGAACTATAACAAATATACAATACTAATACAAGGTGTTAATAATAGAATGGTTTGTGGGGAAAATACACCAAATGTAAGCTATAGTTAGCAGTAACATTTTGATGATGTTCTTTCATCATTTGTAACAAATGTTCCACAACAATGCAAGGTGTTGGTGGTGGGGTGATATATGGGAATCCTGTATGTTATGTATGATGTTTTGTAAACTCACAACTTCTCTAATAATAATAATAATAAAGTGGTTTGATGGAAATAGCATTAGTCAAATGGGCAGAAACCTGGATCTGAGATGCCGTTTTGTGGCTAACTAGCTTTTAGACCCTGAGAAAGTCATAAAATTTCCTAAACTTCAAAATTGTAATCTTCAGAATTAGGGAATGAGACTAGACCAATGTTTACCATATTAAGTTCTAATGAAACAGTGGTTTTGTGAGATGATTAACAGAGGTCTTCCATAACAAAACTCCAGAGAAAATGAATTTCAAAAATGGATTGTAACTTTGCACAGTATTCCCACATTAGAAATTCATAATGCACATTAGCATAATGAGAGTTTGGAGAAATCCTGGAGTTAAAATTTTTTTAACAAATGTGTTTCCCAAAATTATTTAATGATGAAACACACATGTTTTAATTTTTGAGAACAACTGCCTATTAACTTAAGGAGAAATAGAGTTTTACAAGAAACAATTTAAGACCCACTAAACCTTGATAAATCTTAAGATCCACTTATTTTAAAATACTGGGCATTTATCCTAAAAATATATATATTTCTTGAATACCTATTATGTGTCAGGTACTGCTCTAGGTAATGGAGTTACTTCAATTAATAATATAGAGAGATTTATGCCCTCACAGAGATTATATCCAAGACCAGACAGACATTATACAATGTATAATACAAATCCAAAGACTAATAAGTGTTGTGAACCTAAATAAAGCACAATTGCGGGGAGGGAGAGGAAGAATGAGTGGAATATAGGGTATTTGGGGGGCATTGGAAGTGTTATGCATGATCTTGCAATGACAGATACAGGTCAGTATACATTTTGTCAGAACCTATAAAAGTATACAGTGCAAAATGTAAACCATAATGTAATGCATTGACTATGGTTAGTAGCAATGTTTCGATATTTGTTCATCAATTGTAACAAATGCACCATACTCATGTAGGATATTACAGGTAGGGGAGGATGTGGTGGGGAGGGTGGGTATATGGGAATCCCCTATTTTTTCTATGTGACTTTTTTGTAACCTAAAGCTTCTTGGGAAATAAACTGTCTAAAAAATAATAAATAAACCACAATTAGGAGGTAGATGTGCTCTGCCAGAGTGGTCAGGGCAAACTACTTTGCGGGAGTTACATTTGTACTGAGATATGAATGAAGTGAGAGAGTAAGTCATGTGAAGATATGAGGGATGATAAAGGAAACAGCAAATGGAAAAGGTGGACATGTTGAAGAATAGCAAGAATGGAACAGCTAGAGCAAAGTTGGGGGGAAGATGGTAGTAGATGAGATCACATAAGTAGTAGGGGGCCAGGTCATGTGGGGCCTTATCAGCCATACAAAATAATTTGGATTTTGCTCTGTGTAAGGTAGCATTCCATTTGGATGGAGAGTTTTGAGTCAAGGACTGGCATAATATGATTTTCATTTAGAAAAGGTCACTTTAAACCTCCAGTTCTGACCATGATGTTAACAATGGGTATTGGCCTGACTCCCCAGTCATAAACAACCATAAAACTGAATAAAATATATGAAGTAACAGTTTTCAGGAATTGGACAAACAACCCATAGGGCTGTGATCCTTTAGAGCAGGGAAACATATGAAGTGAGTTCCCCATTCACCTTATCTTTCTGCCTAAGGGCACTTTCTAAGCCAGTTTATTGGAGGACAAATTTAGAGCAAAGGTACTTTGCTAGATGGAGGGAAAAAAGATCAAAGTTTGAAGCTACTTGGGTAAGTGAAATTTGTGGGATTTCACTGGTGAATTCTAACAAACACTTACAAACAGAAAGGAGGAGAGGTCACTTCCCAGCTCATTGTATGAAGCCAACATAACCCTGATTTCAAAACTAGACAGGAGTTTTACAAGAAAATAAAACTACAGACTAATATCTCTCATGAACTAACAAGGCAAGGAAGCCATTCTTGTCACTTCTATTCAACAATGTACTACAGATTCTAGCCAGTGCAGTAAAACAAGAAAAAGAGATAAAAGCATACATTTTAGAAAGGAAGAAGTAAAATTGTCTTTATTTGCAGCAACATTATTGTGCATATAGAAAATCCTAAGGAATCTGTAAAAAAAAAAAACAACTTACTAGAAGTAAGAAGTGAGTTTAGCAAGATCAGAAGAAATAAGTCAATATACAAAAATCCAAGTGCATGTTTATATATTAGCAACAGACATTATAAAATAAAGCAGGGTTAGATATACCATTTAAAATAGTACAAAAAACATGCAAAAATACGAATAAATGTAATATTAGATATCTAAGACTTCCACACTGAAAACTACAAAATATCGCTGAGAGAAATTGAAGAACACCTAAAGAAGTGGAGAAAAAGCCATATTCATTAATTGGAAAACTCAATATGGTTAAGATGCCAGTTCTCATCAAACTGATCTATAGATTCAATGTAATCCCAAACCAAATACTAGGAAGCATTTTTTTTTTTTTTTTTTTTTTTTTAGAAATTGACAAACTAATTAAAAAATGTATAAGGAAATGCAAATGACCTGGAATATTTAAAACAATCTTGAAAAAGAAAAGCAAAATTGGGAGAATGACATTACCTGATTTCAAGAGTTTGTTTCAATTGATGGAAGAGTTTTAATTTCTCTTGGACAAACATCCCTTGAGTAGAAATTCTAGGTCATTGAGTAGGTATCCGTTTAACTTCAAAAGAAAATGCTCATGCATTTTCTAAAGTGATTGTACCATTATACTCTTCTATCAATGATATACAGGAATTCAGGCCACTTCATACCTTTGCTAACATTTGGCATTTTCAGTATATTTAAAATTAGCTGTTCTAATAGGTATTTAGTGGAATCAAATATTAGTTTTAATTTCCATTTCCTGATAATTAATGATGTTGAACACTTTTTTTATGTACTTATTGGCCATTTGTATGTCTTCCTTAGTAAGTCTCTATTCAAAAAACTTTTGCCCATTTAAAAAAATGATTGCCTTTTTATTAAAACATATGCCCACAAAAGCACTTTTACACAAATGTTCATTGCAACTTTATTTGCAATAAGCAAAACCTAAAAACAATCCAGGTGTTCATTAGTAGGAGATAGGTAAACAAATTGTGGTGTGCTAGTACAAGGAATTAATACTCCAAAATAAAAAGGAATAAACTATTGATGCACACATGAATGAATCTGGAAAATAGAATAGTGAGTGAAAGAAGCCAGATACAAAAGAACACATATTTTGTGATTCTAGAAAGCACAAAAGTAATCTAATAGAGATCAAACAGTAGTTGCTGCTATGGGGTGGGGTGAAAATTGACTGAGAAAAGCCATGAAAGAAATTTCTGGGATGATGGAAATGTTCAACATCTGTATTTAAGACTCATACAACTGTATACTTAAGACCTGGGCATATCACTGTATATAAATTAGACTTAAATATTTAAAAAGAAAAAAATCATTCTAGTTGCTGTTTGGAAAATAGAACTGGGGGGTGTAAAAAGGAGAAGCAGGGAAATAAGTTAAGAGGACATTGCAATAGTCTCCAAAGATGATGGTGATTTAGCCTGGGGTAGTACTGTAGGTAGGTGTGGTCAGATTGGGATAAATTTTTAAAGATGTAACTACAGGACAGCTGATATATTAGTTGTGAGGTATTAGCAAAAGAAAGGAAACAAGGATTGTATCATTCTAACTGAAAGCTCACAACCTGATATATATTATATTTTATAATTTACATATGAAGTATATATTTTGTACATATCAAATCTTATATCAAAAAGATGATAAAAGAGATTTCTGTTTTCAACTGAGATGGAGTAACAGAAACTAGATTTACATTTCCACCTGAAATGGTTAAAACTCCACACAAATACATGAGACAATAATTTTCAAGCCCTTGGACATCAAACCATGAAAGACAATGATCTTTGAGAGTCAGAAGACAAACAAGTTGACCCCTTTGATTGCCCCAGCTTACTGCTTAAAGAGTTTCCAGGTCATTACACAGGAGGAGGGAACCAGGTAGAGACTGGTAGTCCCTCTGAGTTCAAGAGATGGAATCAACAAAGGGGATAAAATGGAATCATATAATAATATGTGGTCGAAAGGAAAGTGGAAAACAAAAGGTAAAAGGGAACAAAAAACATGGCAAATAGAAAACAATTAGTAAGATGGTCGATTTAAACCCTATCATATCAATTATCATATTTAATGTAAAGCCTAAACATCCCAAATTAATAGGCAAGATTGTCAGGTTGGATAAGAAAGCAGGACCCAGCTATAGGCTGCCTATATGACATACATTTTAATATAAAAACATAAATAGGTTAAAAGTAAAAGGATGGAAAAGATACAGCATCTTAATATTAATCAAAATAAGGCTGGAGTGGTGATATCAAAATCAGACAAACTAGATTTTTAGATTAAAAATATTATCAGGGATAAAGAGGATCATTTCATAATGACTAAGGGGTCAATTCTTCAAGAAGACAGCCATCCTAAACGTTTATATACCTAATAACAAAGCTTCAAAATACACATAGCAAATATACTGATAAACCCAAAAGTGAAATCACAATTATAGTTTCAACACCCCCTTTCTGAATAATTGATAAAACAAATGGACAAATAATCAGTGAGGATAGAGAAGACTTGAATAACATTATTATTCAACCTGACCTAATTGACATTTATGGAACACTTCACCCAACAAAAGTTAATAAAGAAAATTTTAGATTTAAAAAAAAAAGAGGCACAAGTACATAGCAGTCAGAGGATGTTGAGAATAGGAATAATGGTGCCACACAATTCACTCCACCCTGAGGAAACACTAGGCACAACTGTACCAGTTAATAATTCATCTGCCTATAAGGAACAGAAAGTGGAAACAATAATAGTTTAAATAAATAGGGTGTCTTTTTTTCTTATGTAGCAGAAATGAATCAGTATTTTCAAAAACAAAATCTCTGTGATTCTCTTGGTGTTTCTCCCATGCATATTGAGACATTAAAAATGGTTTTAAAAAATGACTGCAGTAGATCTAGCCATCATGTACACAATTCAAAAGAGAAAGAAATTAGAAAGAAAAAGGACAGTATATTTTCAGGCCCTTCTCACCTGGGGCTTAAAAAATAAAACAAAGACAAAGAAAACCCACCTCAGAGAAATCCTAGCAGAATTATGCTCAGATTTCATTGGCCATCATTACCTTTAGGCAGGCTGGGAAAGAAAGAGAGAAACGCGAAACAGGATTGTTGTGAAGGGCCTCAATCAGTGCTAGCCAATAATATCTCTGAAATATGATCGTCTCAACATGTGATCAATATCAAAATTATTATTTTACATTCTCTTTTGTACTTAGTCTTTTAAATCTAGTGTATATTTTACATTACAGCACATCTCAGTTAGGGATAGCCTTATTTCATGTGATTAATAGTCTTATATGACTAGTGGTTACCATATTGAATAGCACAGCTCTAGAGCAAAGTGTGGCAAAACGCTTTGCCACCCAATCAAATCAGATTTTGTTAGCAAGGGAAGAGAAAAGACTGGGTATTAAATATATTTAATTAAATAGGCAACTAACAACAACTGTCACATCAATACAATTACTGAAGTTATTGATTAGCTTGAAACGTCAAATAAAAGTGAAATTAGGAGTTTTCTGTTTAAGAATGCAGGAAAGTCCACAACCTGTTTTTAAAAGATTTTTGTACAGTTAAACCAAAAGACGTTTCCTGTTCCTCAGAAAATTCAGCATTACTCATGTCCCCAAACCTTATTTATTCATAACTGTTTGCTGATAGGCTTACAATTTTTTTTCAGTCCTCTCATTGATATGACCTCTCAGTCTTTGCACAAGCAATTTCTTCTGAATAGACTATTCTCCCTCTTAATTCCACTTCTCTGTCCCTAAATCTGGCCGACTCAAACTCATCTTTCACGTTTCAGAATAAACGTTATTGCTTTAGGAACACCTTTGTCTAACTCCATATAATTACATTATATATCCTATGCTTGCTGCCACCCACCTATTATTATGCTTCTTTCACTTTAATGTAATTACCTATTTCATTGTCCATATTCCTCACTATATTGTATGCCCATACGGCCTGAGAGCATGGCTGTTTTATAAGCAGTATCTAGCAGAATGTTGGCTCATGTTGAATATATATCTGTTGAGTAAATGAACGAGTGAATGAAAGAATGAATGAATGAATGCCATGTATTAGACTAAAATGTGAAAAGAAAAAGTCGAAAGATCTCAACATAAAAGAATAATAATACAATATGTTTAGGGCTACTATAGGGGTAGGAGCAAGTTGCTGCGGAAAACAAAAAAGGTGAATTTTAAGTCAACTTTTGAATAATGTATTCACCACCGGTTGATCAAGGTGGGTAAAGGCAATCTAGGCAGAAGAGATAATCATATAGCAAAGCACTGATAAAATCCTGAGTTGGGGCAATTGTAGTCGGGGAGGGTGACTGGAAAGTCAGGATATATTTTGAAAGTAGAATCAGCCACATTTGATGAGAGATCCGTTGTGAAGGATAAGGAAGCAGAAAGTGTCCAAGATGACTTCCACATTTTCACCTTAGACAATTAACTAGGCTAATGGTAGTACTATTCATGGAGTAGAAATTAAAGGAGAAATAATGATTGGGGATGGGAGAAAATTATCTAAGCTTAGGACAAACAGAATTTTAGGGTTTGGAGAAACTTTGGGGCATAGATGATATGAAACCAGTCAGAGGTTTGAAGTGGACGATATATTTGAAGGAATCATTGGAGACAGAAGATAGTTGAAAACCTGGGCATACATGAGATCAAGCTCACTGTGGCAGTTTGAAATTCTTTTATGAAAAGAAAGATTATGTTTGTGAACTAGTCCATTCCTGTGGGTATAAGACCCTTTCAATTGGACTACATCAGTGAGGCATGACTCAGGTTGAGTCTCTGCCCTCCTGCTGAGTCTGATAAAAATGGAGACATACACAGGAAATGAGAGCCACCATATTATATTGATCCTGCCATGTAAGAAAGAGGATTGCAGGAAAATAGAAACTCTAGGAGGCTCAAGGAGCCGAGGCCCAGGGAAAGATAAGCCATATGCCTGAAAACTCACAGCTGAGCTAGGGAAGACTGAAATGAGGCCCAGTAAGGGACAATCCCTATGCCAAGTTTGCCTACAGCTGCAGAAAGGCAGAAACCTCCGCAGAGATCAGTGGCCATCTTGCTTCCCCACGTGGCCAGACAACAGAATCAGCAGCAGCTGTCTTTGGTAAAAAAGTACCTCTGATGGTGCCTTGATTTGGACATTTCACAGCCTTGAAAACTGTAAGCTTTTACCCCAAATAAATCTCCTTTATAAAAGGCAACACATTTCTGGTACTTTGCATCGGCAGCCTTTGGCAAACTAAAACACTCACCTAAATGAACACCCACAAAAACATGGCATGACTATAAAGTAATGTAATGCTTCTTCAAAAAAACATAACATCTTAAACATCCAAACGAATGAGTCACCTCAGGAGGCCCTGGACTCATGTTGGCTCTGTGGCTACTACAGCTAAAAATATTTTTAACACTTCCTTTTGGACCAACCTTTAAAGTGAGCTAGATACTCTTTTGAAAATCCTCAAAAGTGGCAAATTTTCATTCTTTCAGGATGAATTTGAGTTGGGGGAGAAAAAAAGAAATTCAGGGCCAAGTCTGATGAATAAGGGGAATGATTGATCATATTATATAAGGCAGTTTGGGCTTAAAAAGGTGGAGCAGCAAGTAGTAAGAAACATTTTCTTGTATGATTTATATATTGAATCTTAAAGCAATTTCAATTCAAAAATATTTATGCAGTATACATGGACCAGGTACTATGCTCTTATGTGCGCAAAAGCAGAAGAGAAGCTCCAGATGTGTTTTGAGCTTTAGTACTATCATTTGGATGAATATTCAGTCTCCCAAGTACATTCCTTTGAAAGAAATATTACTTAAAAAGATAGCATATCTTCTTGGCTTCCACGTGGTTGGGTCTGGTGTCCCTTTATTGTGCTCCTGAAACTCCATGTGCATATTGCTTTGATAGTACATTCATATGATATTGTTATTATCTCTACATGTCTGTTCACCTCAAAAGATATTAATACTTTTTTTTTTTTAAAGATTTTTTAAAATTTATTTATTTATTTATCCCCCCCTTGTTGCTTGTCTTTGCTGTGTCCATTCGCTGTGTGTCTTCTCTGTGTCTGCTTATCTCTCCCCTGCTGTGAGGTCCTGCTGCATCAGCCCACCGCGCCGCGCAGGCCAGCCTGCCCTCACAAGGAGGCCCCAGGTAGCAAACCCGGGGCCTCCCACATGGTAAACAGGGTCTCCATCGATTGAGCCACACCTGCCTCCTGCTGTGAGGTCTTGCTGCATCAGCCCACCGCGCCGCGCGGGCCGGCCTGCCCTCACAAGGAGGCCCCGGGAAGCCAACCCGGGGCCTCCCATATGGTAAACGGGAGCTCTATCGGTTGAGCCACACCCTCCTCCTTAATATTTTTCTTATTCAGAACTTAGCACAGTGTTAACACAGAGAAGTGGTTAATAAATAATTGTTCCATGAGTGGATGAATGAATTAATGAGTGAAAGAGTGAGAAATGCATAATTTTAAAACTTCAATCAGATTTCTGCTCAAATGAGGCATCCTCAGAGAGGCCTTTCTATGTGATAAATTACCCCCAAACCTAGTGACCTAAAATAACAATCATTTTATTATATATCATTATTTCATGGGTCAAGAATTCAGACAGGGAACAGCTAGGAGAGTCTTCTGTCTCTAAGGTCCCTCAGTGATATTCAGCTGGTGAGTAGACTCGTCTGGAGGGTCCAAGACAACTCTATGTTCATTCTGGCACCGTGGTATGGATGTCTGGCAGGCCAAGCTTGGCTGGGGCTGCTGATCACGTGGCCTCTCCAACATGGAGGTCTCAGGGCAATCGGGCTTCTTACATAGTGATTCAGAGCTCCTAGAGGTGAGCATTCCAAATGGTGTGGGCAGAAGCTGAGAAGTTTCCTATTACTTAGCTTCAAAAGTCCCAGAACTTCACTCTGTCATGTTCTGTTCATCAAGCAAGACACTAAGTCGAGCTCATATTCAAGGGAAGAAGAATTTTACTTCAGCTCTCAAATGGAAGATTAGCAAAGAATTCATGGCCATGCTTTTATCTCCTACAATGCACAAAGGGGAAAAAAAAGAATGTGTAAAACTAGACAATGTCTTAAAACAGAACTTTGGTTACTAAATGGGCCAGACATACGTA
>JAQZBX010099209.1:0-11498 GCA_029593785.1 Cabassous unicinctus
ATTTATATTTTTTAAAAGCAGTAGGAAGATTTCAGTCATTATTTCCTCAAATATTCTTTCTGCAACTTTTCCATTTTCTTCTTATTCTTGGAAACAAATAATGTGAATATTTGTATGTTTCACACTGTCATTCAAGTCCCTGAGACTCTGTTCCATTTATTTCATACCCTTCTCTTTCTGTTCTCCTGTCTTTTTGTGTTCAGATGTTCTATCTTTGAAATGACTAATTATTTCTTTTAACAATTCAAATCTGCACTTTTGTGCCTCTAATATATTAATTTTATCTCATGTAACATGACTTTCATTCTCATAAGTTCTGTTACTTTTCTTTGCAGGCTTTCAATTGTTCTTTATGCTCACCCCTTGCTTCTTAATATCCTTTATATCTTTAGCCATATTTTCTTTCCATTTTTTGTATTGATCTAGGAGAGCTGTGTTCCTATCATTGATTAATAGTCTTAAATCTTGTATCTCTTCAGGATATTTGTTTTGAGTCATCTCTTCCTGTTTTCTAGTATGGCTTGTAACTTTTTGCTGATATCTAGACATCTGAATTTTTGGTGCATTTACTCTGTTAGACAATTTTTCTATCTTGCCTATTTTTTTCACAGCTTTTCTTTGATATATGGTTCAACTTATTCTAATTCTTTAAAACTTCCCAGCTTATGTTATCAAAATTGTGCTAGGGACTGATTAATGTGCAGATTTTCTGCTAGGAGTTAGGGTACAGAGAAACCCCAAAGCAGTTTTTGTTCATGCAATTTCCAGACCAGCTAGTAGACGGCACTCATCTGCACATGATTCCACAGAGTTGTTTCATCCTTTGCTTTCCTTTGTTTGCTCTGCTGGCCAAATTCACTGAAGAGAGGCCTTCCAACTCCCCCTCCCTTTTTTCCTTGTAACAGCAGATAGGGAGGAAGACATCTGTTCCCCTCTCAGTTGGCTGTGGTGAACCTGGGGTTTTACCCTAGCTGAATACATTGAGGGTGTGAGAGGGGAGCACTTCCTAGCCATTGAGGGGTTTGGGGTACTCACATTTTTGTTTTGGGTTCTTCATCTCTCTCTCCTTCAACCTCCTGGCAGTTATGTAGCACTCTCCTGATATGCTGACCCACAAAGCATGTCCCTTGGACAGCTTAAGGCTCTTTCTCCATTGTTTTTGTCAGAAAGCTGAGCCCTGTGAACCTCCTTAGACACAATCTCCCAGAACGCTTCCTTTCATTTTTAATCCCATCCTTCCTCCAGAGAATTCAAGCTCTTTGTTCATATAGAACCAGTATATCTGTTTCCCTGTTGTATTTCCAGGACTTTGCATGTTTCCTGTTACAAAGAATGAACTGTAAAGTATTTGTTGAATTAATTAATAAAGTAGACTTTCAATCATCCTTCTCAATGAACTTATCTCTTGTTTTTCCAAAATCATAAGTGGATTTTAGCTTTTTAATTATCTTGAAAATTCAATCAAGGTGAACAGAATGCATCTCATTGAATGAAACCTGATTAAGTTAAGTATCTGCAGCCTGTGCAATCAATGTTTTTCCCATAGAATGGATCACTTAGTGGATTAATTAAATGTTTTCCCTATACAAAAGAAATACAAATGGGGGTTGCTTTTTGCCATGGAAAAAGAAAACAGTGCAGAACTTTGGGAGAAAAGCAAAGTGTGGCTTTTCTTTGGAATTTGCCTCAGAATAGAGTAGACCTCAAGGTCCCCTATTATTTTTTGGAGTCTTGGGACTTCTCCAACTATGAGATGTGACCTGGCCTACCCCCATTACCATTTTAAATACTGTCAATTTTCACACATTGAAAGTACTATCTTAAAATATTTAAATTTAATTAGTATGTGATTTTTCCTTCCCCAGTTTTTTCCATTCTCTTGCCAATTGAGGCCAATGTTTTTCTATGAGCAGCAATTAATGTGCTTATTCTCACCTCCTGCTCACTCCTCAATGCACTCTAACATGGCTTACACCTTCAGCACCTAAATGAAGTACCCTTGAGAAGTTTCTTACCTCCATTTCAATGAAACCACTGAATGCCTCTTCACCTTACAAGATTCCTCAACAAATTCCTTGTTTTCCTCCTTCTATCATCCATTTCTGTCCTGGTCTCCTAGGTCACAACACTCTCTTGGATTTTTTTCTGACCCCACCTTACATATTTTCAAGCTATGCAGAAATATTACATTTTCAAACTCCTGAGAACTCAGTCCTAGCCTTTCCTTTACTTCTTTTTACTTCTTCTAGGCAATATCTTCCATTCCTTTGGCTTATTTATATCCTATGGTTATGGAACTTATACCTTCCAGTCCAAATATCACATCTGAGTTCCAAACCTGAAACTATATTCTTCACTGAGATTTCCATTGTTTTTTCCTCAGTAACTTAGAGGTACTCATTACCTTTAGAGATTCTTGTTCTTCTTGAATAATCCTAACCAGATTGAATGAAATTTCCTGTCACACAGAGGCTCAGTAAAGAAACTGGTGGTATTCTTCATTCAAAATATTGGTATTTCTTTTACAGATTTTCTAGCTCCAAAATTGAAATAAATATAGATCATGTACACAATGTAGCCTTCTGGTTTTGCCTTTGAATTGTCTCTTCTAAAGTGACTCTTAAAGCCCATAGGACTAAACTGTATGTTTTATTTGCTTATATGACTCTATGCTTTCAGATAAGCCTAGCTGAGTTATCCTCCAACCTAAGCAAATTTATGAAAAAAAAGTATGACTTTCTTGAAAAATATTGTCTGGAAATGACAATGATCATAAGGATCCATGGGCTTGGAGTTCAGTAGAGCATAACAGACACACTGAACTAGGTTAAAAAGGAAAAGCAGCTTCATTGGCCAGTGGAGGAGAGGACATCTAACCAGTCTCAAATTGGCCTCCTAGTTGAAGGGTTTTCTTACAGCTTTTAAACAGGTTTGAAACAAATAAAATTAATCATTGATTGTGCTCTCTGGGAATGGACTGGGGAGTTTCTCTATTCTTCTCTGGGTAACATCAAGAAACATAATATTCCTGAGGTCTCTAATTCTCATTTGATCAAGATAATAGATCAAATGAAGC
The DNA here is from genome assembly GCA_029593785.1 of Cabassous unicinctus. Taxonomy (NCBI): domain Eukaryota; kingdom Metazoa; phylum Chordata; class Mammalia; order Cingulata; family Chlamyphoridae; genus Cabassous; species Cabassous unicinctus. The sequence goes on from JAQZBX010099209.1 coordinate 3,077, forward strand.
ATTACAGGTTTACATCATACATTTTTCTTTACAAAGAAGAAGTAACAGGTTTGGTTAATATCAAACAAAACAGTTTTATGTGCTTTCTTACAGAAACTGTCTACTCTATTATGCTTGTTAGGTTAGACATTACATTTTAATCAAGCTGCAGAAACTAGGCTGAAAACACAAAGGGCTATATAAGAAAACTATGAAAATGGAAAAATGATTACCTAAAATGCATGATACAAAAGTAATGAAATGCAATTATTTAATTTCAGAAGTGAATTAAAATAATGAAAAAAAATGTATTTGGATATAAATACTTTTACCTAAAATAGAAACACATTGCTTGATTTCTCTGAAAAAAAATTTTTTCTTCTATTTTTCAAGATATAGCTGAATAATTTTATAACTTTAGCTAAAAAATTCTTTAAAACCCAACTTAGAGGAAAATCAACAATGAAACTTAACCATTTATTTTGGAGAGCCCCTAATATTTTGAAATTTGAAGGTAAATCTGACATAACAAGACCTATACTGGATTATCTTTCCTTGGTTGATAGTAAAATATACACACTCTAGAACAAAAAAATTTCCTTGTATTTTTTTTCAGCACAATATTTCTACTTATATAGAGTCACATGGATGACTGAGAAAATACTAGTAGATTTCAGTTCCTCTTAATTATACAGATTAGTAAGGATCTTCTTGCTATAAATGCTTTAAAGTACTTACCCAGCACAAACAAAACCCATAAAACTGTGACGCTTCTTGGATAAGGCAGGAAGGTAGATTTTGAGACATTTAGAAAGAAGTAAATGACACAAGTCATGTCTTGAGTAGAGTTATCTTGACTAGCACCTGAGTTAATCAAGTAGTGTCTTTGAGATTATAGGAGGATGACATTGTTACTTCATAAGAACAGAGTTCACCATCAAAATGGTGCTTTTTCTAGAGACAAAGAAGCTCTGAGCTACACATGTAGTAGGGATATTCATTAAGACTTAGGATACCTTGCATTCTCAGTCTATTTGGGTTCTCATGAATAAGGGAGAGAATTTTAACTAGGCAGAACAGTCCTAATTTATTTTGTATATGACTTTTTTTTTTTAAATCAGAAGGTATTATTTCATTTGACTACAGGCAGTTTGATACAGGCCATCTGAGGTCAGGTTAACTTAATGTGGATATACAATATATTTCTGGATGTATAATTATTTGTTCATTTTCAAAGGGAAACTCATATAATATTTTACCATTCAGAGAATGGTTTTATACAATAGACCAGGAGGAGAGTACAAATAAACAAATAAATGTACAATGAAAAGTTATATGAGTGGCCTGAAAGAATAGTAGAATTTTGATGTAGGCTCTGTGAAATGCAAAGGACACCTTAGGTTGGGGCACAGTAAAAGAATCTGAGGGAATGGAAAAACAGAGACTAAACAGACATGAGTATGATGTGGGAAAGTATTTGAGGGGATTTACATGGAAATGAAGGATGATTATAGTGTTCAGTGCTTAAATAATAATTCAGGATAAGTGTATTTGTGTGTTTATGAATGATGATTTCTTACTCAATCCTTGGATGCCTGGAGGAGTCCTAGTTTAAAATTACTGAATTTGAAGGAAAATATTTTGTTAAAGTGGCATACCTTGATTTTATTCATATTGATTGACATGTAGGTTAATCAGAGAGAAAGCTCTAGAAGAGGAGAATTTTTTTTTAGATTTCTAGGATCATGGTGGTTTTAATAACTTGAGTTATATTTGATTTTTGTGCCTCTATCTATAGAAATAGAGACGTACACTGACATTTTAGAGCCATCAGTGTAATAAATTAAAGGAAATGAATAAATGTGTGAGATTGTCATGACAGTATACAGAAATGGATGAGAAAGGGGGCTACAATTCAGCCTTGAGCTGTTATAATATTGTTTGAGAAGTGCCTTAGAAAACACAAGATGAAAAAGTGCCTGGATTAGCTTGAATACACTCAGGGGACTGAGATGTCAGAGAAGTCTAGGAAAAAAGTTTCCCAAAAGGTCCAATTTTTCTTTAATTCCAAGTTATTGACTGAGGCACACACACAGGATTTATTCACAGGGAGATTATTGGAGATGGTAGCATGATTTATTTAAGAAGAAGTCTGTGATGTTATTAACTCATCATTTAAGGCTCTGTGAGAAAAGTGTAAAAGTGCTCAGGTAGATTGATTGTGAAAGAAGGAAGAGAAGATCAGGCACAAGGGAGGAAATAGGCACAGAAGGTATTTGATTCATAAAAAAGAGAAACAATAAGGATAACTTATGAGGTGAATAAGGATAAGTTATGAGGTGATTGTGATGAGAGAGAGGTTCTTGGTAACAATTTTAAAAGAAACAGGAAAGACAGGAATTCAGTTGGAGACATTTAACTTAATCAGATGACAAAACCTTTCAATGAGAAAGGAGTAATTAATCAGTATGAATTCAGGATTAATTGTAGACATTAAAATACTAAATTGAGGTGATTAAAATTACATCATTCACCTGGTTATCATGAGGTTAATCTCATCTGGTAAATGTAATGTGAAAAGTGAGAATATATGGTATTCAAAACTGGGACTTGAAATGGTTGTGGAAATGGAAGAATTACTCAATTATCAAGATGTAGTCTGTTTCTCAGATATATTTGAATGCACTAGGAGTTGTGATTCTGCATTTAGACATAAAACAAGAGCTTAATAATGTGTTCTGTCACATGTACTAATAAACATGACAGGAAATTAAGAGTCATCTCCTCTGTGGTCAGATGTAGTAAATACTAAGATATTTACTGACAGATAGGGTAAATACAGTGACATCAGAAGTTTTCCTAGGAAGCATTTGCTGAAATGTGTATGCTTGGACTTCTGACAGTAAATATTACCTGAAGGGGAAGCTAATGTTTGGAAAGTGGGTTTAATGCAATGGAGGTTTCCTTGTAACAGGAAAATCTTTGCAAGGGAGTAATTGTAACAATCTATATAAAAAGGAGGATTTGACAACAGGGTGAGGATCTGATTATTGAAATGAGAGATGACGTTCCAGGTAATACCTACGTGTGACATGTAACCCTTAAGATACTTGAAATTGGGATACAGGAAGAAAACAATTCAAACCCTAGTTGTGTCTTTTTCTCAGCATGTGAGTTTGTCATAGTACTTCAGCAGTCTGAGCCTCTATTTAGGAAATTTGCTAAATGAGTTAATTAATGTTTATCAGCTGGGATGATACTGAGAAGACTAAATTTTTAAAAATATGTAAATATCCAAACATATTGAATACAATCATTTTCCTCCTGGTATGGAAGGCTAAGTTAATCTTAGCTCTAATCAACCCCTTAATAATATATGTACTTAAGTTTCTAAATACAATAGGGTGAGATAGATGTAGAACTCAGTGTTGAGGGGGTTGCATTGTTAGACATCATGTATTGAAAAACCAAGAATATTTAGGACAAATGTATCCAGAAGATAATGTTCATGGTAGAGCAGGAAAGGAGTGAGAATTAAGAAGATGGAAATGTATGCGAGAGAATGAATGCAAGTGCAAAAAACAAGAATAATTATAACTAAGAAATTCCAGTCTGCTTCCTCTTGTGGTGAGGCCCTAATTTCAGATGTGATTTTGGTCTGGGATTTCTATGTTTTGGAATCATGGATGAATTAAAAGTCTCTGAAGGTCATGGGCTAATTAATAAATACAATTCATGATTTTCATGTTCTTATTGGTATAATGAAGGTAATCATATCATTATTAGCCAGAGAAGAAAAGTCCCCCTGCCTCTTGACCCTGGGAAAGGAGAATCCTCCCTTATTTCTCTTGAAGCACTCTTCATGTTCCTTTTGTTGATTTGGCTGGGTTTACTCCCAGGTGAAGGGCTTGACATTTATGACAGGTGGGCCTGAAAATTGTGGTCAAGACTTGAATCTTTCTCCATTTTCAGCTTTGCTCAATTCTGTTTTTTTAGTCGTGATTGAAAATCCTGAGGAAGACAGATGCCAGCTAAGGTATTGAAAATGCAATCACAGGTGAGTAGGGGATTCTTCTTTAATTGAAATTGCCAACAGATGGGAAGATTTATCCTGTTGATGTTGATATTCCAAGTGTATTCAGGAGCCATGGAATCTGAGCTTAAATCAAGTTTATACAGGATTCTTTAGTAATTATGTTAAGTTAGGGAATGGTCAATGAGTAATCTCCTTCCAGCAATTACAAGAGTAGGTTCCAGCTTCCATAAAGGCTGTGTATTCTCTGAAAACATGACAGATGTTTTATTTTTCTCAACCAACCATTGGGATCATTGGATAAATAATTCATGAATCATGTTAGTGCCTGAGATTGGCCATGGCATGTGGTGAAAGAGGTGATAGAGATGAGTAAGAACACAAGTTTCCAGACAGAAGGGAGGCTGAGTTTTCTGCTGATGCATTCAGTCAATCCAATATTACAGGTACTGGGGTGTAAGGGTAGGCATATTTTCCAGAAGCACATGAAAATATTAGTAAGTTAAAGGAAATGAGAAATCATTTATTTCCCCAAATTTTAATTTTCTTAAAATTTTGATGTAATATGTGTGCACATTTTGAAATATATTTAAAACAAAACTAAAATTACCCTTACCATGATTGTTCAAATTTCCTATCTTCAATTTTCTAAATCAAATTTATTCAAATTTTTAAAAGGATGAAATGTACAGGAATTATTCTTTCCTTCATTGTGGCTGTGGATCCAGGAGCTGTATAATAGGTAGAATAAAATTTATGTCTCTGAAAATTTTTGAAGATTTGGAGAGACCAGAGCAATGAACAGGATTCTTCTAATCTTTCCCAGACAGATGACTTGAAGATAAAAGAGATACAATGAAAACTGGTATTTGTAAGCCCCAGGAAAAGTTGAGACTGGTCTCCTCCCACAGGAATGGTCCCTGGCTTTTGACCCTGACATCTGTATTAATACATTGTAATAAATACCTGAGATATGTTATATTGAGGAAATCAGGCTCTACTGATGCTGAGTTCTGTATGAAACCTATGCAGTTTTGCAGAATTCTGGATATTTCTTCAATGTTCCCTCCCATTTTAATGAATGATAGTTCTGTGAATTCAATTTAGAAAGAAAGCAATTCACACTTAAATTACTGTATTTGTCAAAGTGCATAACATGTTCTTAAATGATTAACTTATAAATGAGAGGAAAATGAGTACATGTATATAGGGGGACAATCTAAACATACTATTTTTTAAATGATATATCATGGATATTCCTTGCCTTACAATAAGTCTGTAAATTTACTTAAAATTTTTGGGAAAGATTGATTTAGTTATGAATGCACAAATGAACATTTTACAATCACCAGCAAGAAGGCATCATTACAAGTTTATTGGAAAATTTCCAGTTGTATATCATAACCCATGTCATGTGATTTTCTTTTAAAATGAGGTATAATATATTCAGAGTGTGTATGTGTCTGTGAGTGCATCTGAAAGGCAGATGGCAGTTCAGCATTGATAATGTTACTGGAACTCCATAGACATTTTGAGCTTTATACACAGTCTCTGCTTCTTTAGTTCTGTTATTTTGTACATCATACTCAGAACATTGGTAAGGACAATCCTGTGTGAGTACAAATTTCTGTGATGTTTTAGGAGTTAGTGAAAATCAAGGACATGGCTGTAGAATTCACCCAGGAAGAGTGGGACCTGCTAGACACATCCCAGAGAAAGCTATTCAGAGAAGTGATGCTGGAGAATTTCAAAAACATGATCTCGGTAGGTGAGACTCTCAAATTTATCTACCATTTATATCTATCTATCTCTTATCTATCTAACCTTTCTACCTATATATTTATCATAAATAATCTTCCATTTACTTATTTGTTCAAATATCTAAATCAGCTTCTCCATATTGTATAATCTTTATTTTCTCTTATATTTTTATATTTTATAATTTTAATAGATTTATATTGTGTTTTAAAACATTAATCTGCCTAACTGAATTTATTTCATTATTTAATTTAATCTTTTTGATCAAAGTTTAGTGTCTTTCTTGAATATCAATTAATAACAATGAGGGCTGTGCTGAGAACTCAATGAATACTTTTGAATGGATAAATAGTTGACTGTGGTGAAATAAATATTTGGATATAAGAGCTATCCTGTTGCTTCAGAATGCAATAGTAAAAACATTGCATATATCCTTTTCCACACAGAATTTAGATCATTCTGTGAAATTTATGTTTATTGGATTACTTTTTAACATAATATTCAATCACTGTGGAAACATAGATTTCTCCCTATTTAGAATATAGATGATTCTGCAGTCTCTCATTGGGTAGCAACAAAGAGTCATCCTCATTGAAATGGGAAAAAGGTCAAGAGTTAAAATTTCTGGTGAAATATTATCATTGATCTGAGTTCAAGTTATTGTTGCATTGCTGACCTTCAATGCTTACCTTATTCTTTGGTAACCTACCACGAACATCATCATCATGCTCTCTTACTATCACAACTCAAAATCCAGGTAACTGTTTTTCATATAAACAGGATATCAAGCCTGCAAATCAAGTTTGCTTTCTCAGTTGGAACAAGGAGAAATGAGGAAAGATGGAATAGGGTTTCCTCAATACCAGAGACCAGGTGGGCTCTAAGGACTTGTGCCTCAGGAGAGGGGTCTCATGATGTAGTATGTGCTCACTATACTTCGGGAAACCTTAAGTGAGTTATGATTTCTTCAGGTTTCCTTACATGAGTTATGATTTCTAAAATGTAGCTGAGGATACTGGGGAAATTTCAGTCACATGTATTTACTCCATATGCTTCTGAAACTTTATTGAAGTGTCATTGACATTGGAAATGGGATATTCATTTGTTATTGAAATTAAATATTTAAATAATGATCTTTTCCCAGGAAGATTTTTCCCACCTTTTTACCTCCCTGACATACCAAGTTTTTTCCCTCATATTCCATGAATGAAAATCTTTTCTGATTGTTATGTCCTATAATATTTTCTTATGTCTAGTGCATTTATTAATTTTATATTCTTTCCCAGCTAATGATGAATGTTGGAAATATACTGAAAGGGATACTTGGAACTTTTCAAAATTTTCATCCCCTTAATTCTACTCTAACAATTTATTTTGTCTTTAATTTTTCAATTACTACAGGAAGAAAAAGTGCCTTTAAGATATGGGAAATGTTAGAAATAATATTCAACCAACATGCCTATAGGAAAGATACTTTTAAAATCATGTCATTGGTAAGCTTAATTTTGTGAACCCTAGTAATCCAGAATCCCAAGAATGGAAAAAATTAGGAATTCAGTAAAGTCATGAAATTGTAATTAATGTTGGGATTAAGTGCTAATCCAGCAAAAATCTGTGATTGTTTGAATTTAGGTAAAAATTAACCTAAACACAAACTCTAACCTGAGCTCATATAAAATGAATTGCATAGACAGGTTTCATATATATAATCTTTTTGAAACAACATGAAGCTCAAAAGTGATCAGTACCTCTGCAATTAGATTGTTATAATAGAGATAATATCTGGAGTAGAAAAATATGTATATGAAATGAACATGGTAAATATTTTAATTGGAGACTATACCAGTGGATTAGTCTAGATTTCATATGTAGGGAAATGAAGAAATTCATATATATTGACAAATGTTTTATAATCTCTTATCTAATTCCCTACAGCAAAGATCTCACACCCAAAATAATTCCTTTAAATGTAATTATTTGGAAGAAGATTCTACTCACATATCCACAGTGACCCAAAATGCATTAATTCACATGAGAAAGAAATCCTATTTCAGGAAACCACTTGCAACAGTCCTCAATGGCCATTCATCTTTTAAGCAATATAAGCAGGTTAAATCTAGAAGTAAATCATATGAATGTGACCAAATTGCTAAAATCTGTATGCAACACCCTGACCTCAGACAATACAATGGAACTCCCATTGGAGAGAAACTCCATGAATGTCATCTATGTGGGAAAGCCTTCAGTCAATATTCTTATCCTAAACAACATCAGAGAACTCACACTGGAAAGATACCCTATGAATGTCATATTTGTGGGAAAGTCCTCTATCATTGCTCTTCTGTTAAAAAACATGTGAGAGGGAAGCAGGAGTGGCTCAGTCGATAGAGCCCCCATTTACCATATGGGAGGCCCTGGGTTCGCTTCCCGGGGCCTCCTTGTGAGGGCAGGCCGGCCCGCACAGCCTAGTGGGCTGATGCAACAAGCCCTCACAACAGGAAGCGGGTGTGGCTCAACCGGTAGAGCCCCCGTTTACCATGTGTGAGGCCCCGGGTTCGCTTCCCGGGGCCTCCTTGTGAGGGCAGGCCAGCCCATGCAGCACAAGGGGCTGATGCAGCGGGACCTCACAGCAAGGCGAAGATAAGCAGACAC
>JAQZBX010099210.1:0-11525 GCA_029593785.1 Cabassous unicinctus
TCTGTGTCTGCTTGTCTCCCTTTGTTGGGTCGTCCTGCTGCATCAGCTCACCGCGCCACGCGGGCTGGCTTGCCTTCGCCAGGAGGCCCTGGGAATCAAACCTGGGGCCTCCCATATGGTAAACGGGAGCCCTATTGATTGAGCCACATCCGCTTCCCATAGATTGCCTTTTAAATGTGATGCATTTAAGTGACTGTCACCCAGCTAGAGCTCCAGCAGACATCTGAATATAATTGAGAATACGGAAGAGTGGCCTTGATGGATCTGTGGATAGAGATTTTTGCAGGTCTTTTGCTTAAATGATAATTGAGACCACAGGTGCAGTGAAGTTGTTAAAGTGAAATTATTAAGAAAAAGAGCATGAAGAACATTGTGTTCTGATGCTTGTTCTTAAATGTCATCATTTATGTATTTGGCCAGGGAGAGTATGTCATCAGAGAGAGAGAGAGAGAGAGGAAAACCTGAAGAGCACAGTCAGCTTCAGCATGGCAAGTTGATTCTCTCCTTTACTGCAAGTCCCTTACCTCCAACAGGGGAAGATAGCAGCCCAGATCCTCAGTCACTTCTAACTCAGGTATGTCATGCTGCTTATCCTGGGACAGAGTCCTCCCTCTGACCCCATCAGTTCCTGGTAAGAGTCCTGGTAAGACTCTGTTCCAGTATGTCCCAGCCCTTTTCCCATCCCAGCACAAGTTGAAAATGGCACTGTGGTGTATCTGCTGCAGTAACCTACTTACTAGAATTCCTGCTGGCTCAGACCCCTTGAGCTAATCCCAGGGCCAAGGGAATCACCAGCTTGGCACACCAGTTGGGAAGCTCTGGCTTAGACCTGTCAATTAAAGGTAGATGTGACAGACTGTTTCATAGTCATAATATTGGTCTATATCTACCAGACCTATCCCTGCTGGGGGATTAAACTTCTGCCCCATTGAAGTGACCTTAGCCTTGTGACTTGGCTTGGCCAATGAAACGTGAGTGGAAGGGACATGTGCCATTTTGAGGTAGAATCTTTATGAGCCATCATGTGGTTCCATAAGCTCTTTTCCCTCTGCCACAAGGCCAGCATGTCACAGACGGACTTTTTTTTTTAAACTATGGTCCTAGAAAGAAGAGGACATGGAGAGTCACAGTTTACCAACCACAAATATGAACACAAGTGAGAATAAACCCTTCCTGTAGGAAGCCACTGATGTTGTGGAATAATGTTAGCACAGCATGAACTAGTGAACGCTGACAGATGCAAGTAGTTGCTCCCCTAGCCCACTTTTCACACTCCTCTGTAGGATTCCATCAAGAAGGGCCACAAATTACATCAACAGTGGTATATTTTTAATAGTTTTCAGAATATAAGCTGCATAGCTTTTTAAGAATAAAAAATAATAATGATATAACTGCAGGTACATGCTTTAGGACACTTGGTTAAACAAGCAATCTGTGTCTTTGATGACCACCTCAAAGGGGTGGCAAACTTCACAGTGTAACTTGATAACGTACATGGAAACAGATGAGCACATCATAGCATGTTTCCTACAAAAGAACATTCTGATAATCAGGACATCAAAGAGAAAGAACAAAGCACACAGTTTCAAGTATTCAGACACTGCTTTCTGGCCAATGAAAACGGTCTAAAAACCACTGATGTATTTTTAATGGAAAAAAAATAAAAGATATAGCTGCTTAGTTCTTTTGGACACAGCATTTCTTTTCCAGAATGAGACTGGCTCAGTTCAGCTCGAAAGCAGTGTAAGGAATGAGTCTTCCCCTTTAAAGAAGAAAAACGAACTAAAGAAAATAAATTACTACAACAACAGGGACTATGGCACCAAGAGAATGAAACAAACAAAGGGAAATCATCTTTTCATCATTGCATAGTCTCCCGAAGCAGCAAATGTGAAAGAGGACAGTGAAAAGCCACTTCATTTTTACACAGCCCAAGGATCATTTTCGCTTGGGCACCCGTGATGTCTGCTTGCATTAAAAGGACACACACGCCACAAGCGTCCTACCTTCTAAGAGAAGGTTGTTCCTTTCACATCAAGCATCAAGTACAATAAGAAAATGCACACGCAAACTCTAGGAAACTGTAGCTGTCTCAGCCACCTGACAGCTTTTGGGTACACACTGTAGGCTTGGCAAGGCAGAGCCTTGGAGCAGGGCTGCAAGGGCAGCTCCCTTTGGTCCTTTGCCCCTAGGACTTGCATGGTCCCACACTCCTGGCAGCATCCCCTCAAAGCCAGGATCCCTGTGAAGGAAAGCGTGGGATGTGGCCTTCTCTTAGGCTGGGGCTTCCAGAACAGGCTATGGGGCAGTTCTCCCCCTGGCACCCAAGACTTGACACCTGCCCCATCTGCTCCCTCCCTTCCCCAGGTTGTTAAAAGAACCTTAGCCTAGGCAAAGCGGGAAGCCACTGAGCTTTCTCTGAACTCTAAAATCATGTTGCAAATTAAAATGTACATTGCAATAAAATTTTCTGTAGCCGTTGAATGAATTTTTTGTTAGTCAGATCTCAGTAAAGAATATCCTGTTTTAGAGCTGTGAGTTCAGAAACATTTGTCCAAATGGGGGCATCTGGGCAAGAAGTGTGGCATTCTGACTGTGGTTTAAATAAAAAGTCTCACTTTGGACTGTGCTCGTTCTGTTCTATGGCTGGTCAGAGGCCGTTACCAACTCAAACCACTGCCTGAGAGCATCGCTGAGCGTCTCAGGAAGAGCATTCACATCACGAAGAATTATGTAGAATGGGAATGGGAATTCCTCCATGTAGGATCGGATCTCAGGCATCTCTCCAGGTCCTTTAAATATTGGTACTTTAATGTCCAAGATGGAATCCTGTCAATAAGAGTCATTTTGAAAGAAAAAAAATCAGTGACCTTGGCTGGCTCTTCCATGAGCTTTTCTGCTGAAAAATTTAAATTCAGCTTTATTCAATTTCATAAAAAACTACCATTATTACTAAGTAAAACAGCATTTTCAGAACTCTCACGAAGGCAACAAATCTCTTGTTGAGTACCCCCTTCCAGGAGAATGGACACTGAAAGGGAAAGGAGTAGCCGAGAAAACCTCATTTCCCTACAAGGACTTTTCCCATTCTCTAAATGGAATAATTCACATTAAATCTACACCTCGCTATCAGGGCCATCATGTGACCATACAGACAACCTATCCCTGGAACAGAACTGTCCTGTGGGCATATTTCACTCGGCTTCCTAATGCTTCCTGCTGGGAGGACACTGCTGAGAGACAAAGAAGTGTAGAAAGAGCTAGTCTCCAATTTCAAAATGAACAGAGCCCACTGTCACAGCTGTAATAACTGCAGTGATGTGGTATAAAGACAATGTATGACCCACCGGCGTAAGGGCCGCCATGCAGAGGTCAACAGGGTGGTATCCAGAGTCAGCCTGAATGTTGGCTCTACCACTCAGCAGCTACACATTCTCTGCGCTTCTGTCCTTCATCTGTAATAATGAGCCCTACCTCACTGGCTTATGGTGAAGGTTAAATGAGAAAATACGAAGTGTCTAGAATATTGCCTAACAGAATTCTGCGAATGGTGGATGTTCTGTGTCTGATGAAGCAACCCAGGCCATACTTCAGATGAAAAAGGTTAAAGGGAATCACCACTTTATCCCCTGCAAAGGTGGCTTTTAGCAGTCACTCACCCGTGAACTGGGATTGTCCAACACAACAAAAATGACAAAGATGTTAGCATTCCGGGCCGCCTGAACTGCTGCTAGGACTCTTTCTTTGCCCTCGAGGAAAAGACCTCGCCCATCAGAGACGACCAGGAGGAGTTGTGCCGTTTCTGTAGTTGAGGACATGAGAGGAAGGAAAAGAACAAAAAACAACTCAAAACTGCCCAAATTAAGACAGATGAGTATAGGCTTTCTCTGAACTATCAAAACCAAACACACCTCTGAAACTGATGAATTCTGGGCACAAAAGGGCCTGTGATTAGATTTTTTACTTAGGATACCTTGAGTCAGAAACAAAGCTGAACAAAGATATACTAAGCTTCTATCAAGAAAGGAGAATTTCCCAATACTGCTTCAAGTAATGTCAGTTTTAGAAAAGCTTCATTAAAGAGCAGCGTGTATGAGAATTAAAACCTGCTTATGGCTATGCACTATAAAAACGACAGGATTGAGTAGGCTGTTAGAATAAAGTGTCCAAATCAGAAACCTGGAACTGTCTCCTTCAAACTTCAGTCGTTGTGTATTACCTCTAGACTTCTGTCAATTCCTTGTCCCTAATACTTAATATTTTTCTTGAAATTGACTCATTTAAACAAAAGCTTAAATAGAAGGGAACAATAAAAGTAAACAGTGAATAAATAACCAATGTTAAAAAAAAAAAAAGTTAGCTATAATATTACCAGCTACAGATTATAGGGCCTGAACCAGTGTCTGTCTGTCTGTCTCTTTCTCCCTCCTTCTCTTTCCCCCTTCCCTCTCTTTCAAGACGCTTAGTGAGGTGCCGATGACTTGCTTCAAACAGGAAGTTTCTCCGTGATATAAACAGGATTCAGTGATTTGGGAAAGGCCTTGTTAAAGCACCACCCTGCTAATGCCTCGATTTTGGATTTCTCCTGGCTTCAAAACTGAGCCAATAAATTTCTGTAGTTTAAGACCCTACCCTGCCATGAGATATTAGAACAGTGTTTGTATTCAGTTCTACACACCTTGCTCCTTTCTTTCACAACTCTGAACTTAACCTATCAAATAAGTATATACTAGTTAATTACAAACTAGTTAATATCTAATTCTCCATTGATTATAAGCTTCATGAGTATGGGTTCAATACAAATTTTTGAATGAATGGATAAATGAGTAAAAAATTCCATCAATGCCTAATACCTCTCCTTGTCCTGTTTATGTCTTTTCCTGTAGAGTATACAGTTTAAAAAATTGTTGACAGGGTACAGTGAGATGGAGCAAATACAGAGATCAGGAAAGCATTTTGTTAGCAAAGAGGAAAGAATTCAGCTTACCTGGACTGATGTTTTGTGAGAGCTGCTGAGCAGCTGCAAACATGTTGGCTGAGGATTCTAGAAACTAAACCAGAGTCAAATAGATAATTAGAAAATGATTTTAACTCTCTTCCCATTGTCATAGAAACTGAAATTACTTTTAACATTTATTATCAGATAACCATTCTCAGGTCTATCGGCAAACTGTCCCTTCTAGCTACCTATAGTAAAAGATGAAGATCCTGTACTACCTCTAGCATTTACCTTTGTTTACTGGCATTCTCAAGCATAGGTATTGACATACGCCTCTGGTATACACCCCAAGAAAACAAAATACTCCGCCTGGGGAATAAGAACTCAGTAATGCCTCAAATAAACCAAACACCTATCTTCTTTCAAGAAAAGAAGGCAAGAAAACACAAAATGCCCATTGCAACCTGCAACCTAAAGAAAGAGGCCAAATTAGATCAGGAGTCAGGAGAACAGAATTATATCCCGTGCTCTGTTCTGGATTTTTAAAATGTCATCTTGAGCAAGTCACTGGCTTTGTTTCACATCATTTCTTTAGGCTAAATGTAGGGGAGAATTTAGTCCTGATAAACTTTAGGAGATAGGTTTGTCTTTGTAAAATGCTCCAAGCCTCAGAAAATCAATGATGCAAAGTGAAATGATTTTTGAGGAACTGAGAAAAAGTGGTTATACTTTTTTAAAAAAAATTATTTTAAATAGATGCCAAAGAATCCTGGTACACAAGCTGAAATTTAGGACTATTCTGCCTGTCCAAATACCATGGGCGGGGGAGGGGCGGGTGGCGCTTAAAACCATGTCTCTCCTACACCAGTTTAAGAATAGTGGGGAGCCAATGTGGCTCAGTGGTTGAACGCTGGCTTCCCACATACGAGGTCCCAGGTTCAATCCCCAGCCCCATTACCTAAAAAAAAAATTTTTTTAATTAGAGAATAACTGCACACATCAATGCTCATAGCAACATTATTCACATTTGCCAAAAGACAAACAACCCAGGTGTCCATCAACTGATGAATGGATAAATAAACTGTGGTATATACATACAATGGAATATTATTCAGCTTTAAGAAGAAATGAAGTCGTGAAGCATATGACAACAGGGATGAACTGAAGGACATTATGTTGGGTGAAACAAGCTAGGCACAAAAGGACAAATATTGCATGATTTTGCTATTATGAACTAAATATAACAGGCAAACTCTTGGAGTTAATAGCTAGAATATAAATCACCAGAGAATCCAATGTGTTTAACAAATGGAAAGCTGAGGTTTAATCTGTGCAGAATTAGTAATTATTTGGAAATGAACAGAAATGGTGAAAGCACATTATAGGATTTATAGTTAGTAGCACTAAAATATGGGTATGACAGGTTTGTTTTTTTGTTGGTGGTTTTTTTGAGTAATGAAATGCTCTAATTGATGAAAGTGATGAATTCGCAGCTTGGTGATTATACCAAATGCCACTGATTGTACACTTCAGAAAAATTATATGGTTTATGAACAAAAAAAATAATAGGGTGGGTTGGGGGAAAAATATACCAAATGTAAAATATGGACTATAGTTAGTAGTAATACTTTGACAATACTCTTTCATAATTTGTTACAAATGTTTCACAACAATACAAGGTGGTGGTGGTGGAGTGATGTATGGGAACCCTGGATGATGTTATGCATGTTTGTTTTGTAAGTTCACAACTTTTACTATCCACTTATTGTTTATGTATGCCATGTATGAATGACATACTTCAATAAATTTTTAAATGGAAAAAAAAAATAACTGTGCAGAACCATTTGATTTTATAAGCATACCTGAGCAATCTTGGTTTTCTTCTGTTGGAATTTGCAGAGCCGTAGAATCTGGGACCCCGAGTAATCACTGAACTGCTCATGGAATGGGTGTAATAGCTTTACTGACTCTCCAAAACTTGGGGGAGAAAAAGCAAACACAATGGAATCAAAATAAAAAACCAGGTTGTGATAAGGGTTTTCCCAGTGGGATTAGAATGTATCCTTACCTGCACACTGCAATCTGACCCACTTCCAGGAGGGTTAGAGCATTTCCAATCACAGCCAAAGATTCAAATGCAAGCTGTGAAATAGAAAGTAAGGGTTGAAGAAATCAGAATATCCTCTAGTGCTCTAGACCAATGCCTCTCAATCCTTTTTGCATCAGGATTCCAACAGAAACTGTTATTTTTTTGTATGGCACCTGGGAACATCATTGAGGCTACACTGCCTTGTACCACAAATGCTGAAACCCTAAAGCCATTTGCAGCATCCTTCTACACAGTTAGAAGGGTCTACTCTAGACCTCATTTAAAAAGTGATCTACAATGGTGATGATAATTATGATGATAATTTTAGCAACATCTTCTGGGCACATAGCAAGTACCAGGCACTGAAAGGAGCACTTTACATACATTTTCTAATTGAATCTTCATAATAACTGTATGAGGTATAGATATCATTATAAATCTTCATTTTTCAGAAGATGAAACTGACACTTAAGAAGTAAGTTGCCCAAAGACATGATAGTAAGTGGGAGACCTGAGATTTGAACCCAGGTTCAGAGGTTATACTCTAACCTTTTCTAGTAGAACATAAAACATTTTAGGTTGCTCATGGGGTCATGCTGGGTAACAGCATCACTACCTGAAACAAACTTTTCAGTGTCTATAATGGTAGTAATAAATAATCCTAACCAGGCTCCTAAGTCTTGTTAACAGTAACAGAATACTAACTTTAGATAATTTCAGACTTAAAGAAAAGTAAACTGAGTATATTTTTTAATTGAGTGTTTCAAATATGTTGTGCATAGTTTTAAAGAATAATTAATGGAGCCGTACTTTCCATTTTATTGAAAATAAGTATTACCAGATTAATACGCAGCTAGACAATAGTACATAGTAGGGTTAAAATAAAAAAACTACAATTTTAAAGACCTACTACAGTCAGGGACTGTAGCCGTTGGGCAATTTGATGTAATTATGAATTCCAAAAATATAATCGGATCATGCTTATAAACTGATCTGTTAATCTGGGCATGATTAAGTTATGATTAGGGCATTGACTGGGCCACATCAGTAGGGCACTGAGCCCCACCCCTTGGTGGGTGGGGGAAGAAAATATAAAAGGCATCACAAAGAACAGAGTTGCAGCAGTTTTTGAGAAGCAGTTTTGATGTTGGAGAGAAGGCCCCAGGAGAAGAGAAGTGCGCCATTCACCTGATAGTCTACACCTGACCTTGTGGAGGAACCAGAAGAGCTAAGCCCGGAGAGAAACACAGCCCCGGGAAGAGAGGAACCCAAGAAGCCTGAACCCTGGCAAACGTCGGCAGCTGTCTTGCTCTAACATGTGGCAATGGACTTTGGTGAGAGAAGAAACTTAATGCTTTATGGCCTGGTATCTGTGGAACTCTACCCCCAAATAAATACCCTTTATAAAGACCAACCCATTTTTGGTATTTCACATTAGCACCCCTTTGGCTGACTGATACAGGGACCAAAATATTTGAGGCATCCAGAAATCACCCTTCTGAATTCTTTCTAAATTTTAGGACTTCTCAAACAGGGTACTAAATTCTCAGAACAAGTTAATGGTATTTCAAAGTGTTTTTTGCCAGATCACTTTTATAATAATAGGTGGCCCATGGAAAATGGTTTGGTGTTCATTTCTTATCATATTACCACTACATTTCTCTTCCTTACCTGTTTGGTATGGTTGTCTACCATGCTAGAGGAGTCATCGATAGCCAAACAAATCTGATACTGGCGTTTACTGGGCTTGGTCCTTCGCAGCCAAATCTTGTCTTTCCGAAACTGACTAGCAATATATGGAATGACCTTCCGCATGTTCAGTCGCTTCCCAGTTCGATAGTCTCCTCTATTAAATATACCCAAAAAGAAGCAAAGATTCCTTAACAACTGCTCTTCCCTTGAGAATTTTCATTAAAGACAAAATCACAGTAATATTACTTTATAAACTAAATCAAGTAACTAGGAATCTGGCACAATGAGTGTTATTGTCACCTGAGGATACAAGGGCCACGACCTTCTTGACCACCAGCCATAAAAATTGGACATGCATGTGGTAATAATAATTAGATGCCTCCAGAAAAGCTGAGACATTTGAAATTGAGGGGAAAAATGTTTGCATTGAATTTTTTTGTTGTTTTTTTGTTTTTATTTGTTGCATTGAATATTAAGTCTTCAATATTTTCTGTTCAAGAACTTTGATTTTGGAAACATCTTTGAAAAGATCTAGGTGAGCAACACATGTGGCAAGTACCCCTGGAGGTGTATGGAAAGGCTCAGCCAATTTTCCCATCAGATATTAATGCATTCATACCAAACATCACAGAAACTTATGTGATAGAAATAATACCACAAGAACAGTGTAAGGAGCTCTATACCAGTGCCTTTGTGACAGAGATGGCAACCCAAAAGTCAGCACCGTAAGTGGTTAGGTGCTAAGCTCAACAGAATTAGCAACACCGCCATCTTTTCAGAGGAATATGAGTGCTTCCAATGGAGAAGACTTACTTGAGCTTGGCTGCCTGGGTAGGCTCTAATATGAGGCGAAGCTGTTCACACAACTGTTGTGAAAGAGGAGCAGTTAAGACCAGATAACTCTGCCACATCTCAGCTGCAGCCTTCTCCTATGACAGCAGCAACAACAAAAAATGTTAATCTTGTAAATAAGGGCCAACCAATGTCATTATAACAAAATGAAGTCTTGAGGCAAAATAGTAGAAAAAACTTGCATACATTTTCTAATCAGAAGCACTTTAAAGCTTTTGTTTAGTATTTGTCAGCAAGCTGATTAAAAAGATTATTATCAATACTCTTCATATGAGGAAGGAAACGTGAATGGGTATTTATGGTGCCAACAAAGCCAGCCACTTAATCATAGGCTCAAAGTCAAGTTTCCAAAAGCAAAACTGACAAGCCAATTTTACGTGTATATACCACATTTTGTGTATCCATTTGTTTTGGCTATACACTTTGGAGTTCAAGTATCTGTTTGCAACCTTGTTTTCGCTCTCTCTGGCAATATACCCATGTAACTTTTTGAGGAATCGCCATATTGCTTTCCACAGTGGCTACCTGGTTTTTCAACCACTGACACATCTATTCTCACAGCCATTACATCCATTACAGAGTCAGCAACACAAGTTAACAGAACTAAACACATCAGTTTCTCTGTTTTAATGAAGCTACAGATCTACAACAGAAAGCAATGGGTAGATTCAAGCTTTAGGATTGTAATTATATTCTCTTGAGTGCTAACAACCTGTTAAGCCTGCTGCATCTTTAAAAACAAAAAAGTAAGCTATCTTATGAAAACTAGTGACTAACTTCTTCTGGATTTCCAGATTCATGTGGCTGCCATGTTTCCAGCTGTCTCTCCAGCTCCTGTCTCAGCTCACTGGCATCTTTTAAAAAAGGCTAAAAAGAAAAAGACACAGATAAGAAGGGGTCTAAGTTGGAATCATCAACCTATTATCACTGGTTGCCTCCTCCTTCCCCACAGTATGTACTCCAAGTACACAAATATGCCCCTGAGACTCAAAACTTAGGCAAATGTCATCACACAATGAGAAGATGCCAGACAACCACTCTTGTTCTACTTCACATTTTGGAGAAACAATGTGGAAAAAGGAAATCTTTTATATGTATAACTCCATCTCAACAAAACAAAAACAGAAACAAAATATACACAAAGACATCGCTAATGAAAATGTTCTCTGATTAATCTAGACTGCCATTAAAATTATTATTAGGAAAAAGAACTCAGCTACTGCTCTTTTTAAATGCAGGAATTAACCAAAGATTCTTGTTATCTTTAAACTATTAATTTTCCTGAAGGCTCCCACACCAGTATGGTCTCCTGTGAAAAGAATCGACATGGACAACGGCTATCCCAGAGAATGGAGAAAGCCTGCAGCTGCAGGCAGGATAATCCCATCCACCGTATCCATGGGATATAAGCCCACTCTCACTTGGAGGTGGAGTGGACATCACCATCCCAGACTCCTCAGGATTGGGGGAAGAGCTATGGACTAGAGAGGACTTAATGATATTCTGTTGTAGACATATTGTGATCCAAGCAATGGAAGAAATTACAACAGTGAGGTGGAGCCAGTGGCCACTAGACACTTTCAGGGCAGGGAAGGGAAAAGCAGTTGTAATACAGGGGCTTTCTCAGGATTTGGGAATTATCCTGAGTGACATTACAACGACAGATATAGGCCATTTTACATCAGCATATACCATGCAGAATTGTGTGGGAGAGAGTGTGGTCTACAATGTGAACTATGGTCCATGCTTAGTGGCAAAGCTCCAGGATGTGTATATACATTGCAGGTGATGTGCCACACTAATGAAAGATGTTTATGTGGGATGTTATGGGAGGTGTGGGAGGTGGGGAACATGGAAATCCCTGTAATTTTTGTGTAACATTTATGTAATCTAAGCATCTTTTAAAATATACATATATAAAGAAAAAACATTCATGTAAGCAAATGCACATAT
>JAQZBX010099211.1:0-11497 GCA_029593785.1 Cabassous unicinctus
CTCCTCCTGGGGAATTCATCAAGTTTCCAACATGTGGCCTGCCTTAAGAATTCAGACTTGCCAATCTCCATGGTCATGTGAGCCACTTCCTATAATAACTCTCTTAATATATAAAGATATATTTATATATATTTATCCTGTCAGTTCTGTTTCTCTGGAGAACCCTGACTGATACACCTCCCTTATGGAGTAGTTGTGAGAACTACTCATGGCCTAAGGTGGGCTCTTTAAAATGTTTGCTACCTGTGAAAGTCAGAGGGTCCTTGCAGAAACAGAGGGCACACTCAAAATGTTAAATCAAAGAGAATCTATTGAAGAAACTACTTAAAAAGATGTGGGCAGATTTAAAAAAACAACAGGTAATGAATGGAGTATCCAGGAACTAGCAACAGCAGGGAGCTTTCATCACCGGAGACCTAAAGGTATAAGGGAGGGAATGGGGTTTCTGGAGCCCTGACACAGCTATAACTGTGAACGAGTGGTTGCTTCTCAGTAGCTTTGTCTGTAGAAAACACAGCTATTGCCAAAAGTGTCAATAGGCAGGGATGGAGCAAGGAAGAAAAAAATCTCCCACCACTCTCTAACATCTGTGATCCTGCTAGTGCCACCACTGCCCAGAGGACAGAGGCGTCCAGGAGACACAGTGGCTAGACTCCCGAGGTGCCGAGCATGGCAGAGAAGGATGGAGAATGGGACAGGAGAAGCAACAGAGCACCCAACACATTACCTCTTGTTCTTAACCCCTTAACTCTGGTGTGGGGGATTTGGAAGAGGCAGACAAAATACCACCCCCCACCCCCCACCCTGTATACACATATATGCATACACCAATTTAAGTAATATGTTTGCTAGCTGGAAAAAAAGGGACATAGGGCAGGGGTCAGGCATGGAGCAGTCAGGGCGCCAGTTTGACCCCACCCCTACCTGCCCAGGTTCTTCTGCAAGCTGGTCATGAGACGGCTGCATGTGCCGGACTTCATGTCCACACCCGAGTCTGTGGGGAAGAAGAGAGCCACACTGGAAGCTCTCCTGAAACCCTCGAGTGGGCACCAAACACAAGTTGAAGCTTACAGGCCAGGCAGCATATGTTTGGTGTAGTAAGGCAAAATTTAAAAACAGATATAGACAAAACGCAGGCAAAAGACACCAGGCGGAGGCAGATGAGATATAATTTCACAGAGGGCCAACATTTGCCAGAATTTCAAATAGTTGGGTGGAGGTAGAGGGTGCATGCAATACAGTTACCACCGCACTTGGAACTGTAAAGGAATCCTGGAAAATTATATAAATGAGAACTGTAGCAGGAAAAGGTCACAATTTGTACCGCAGGCACCAATCAATATGGTCTCTGACTGTCTCCTCCTCCCCCTGCCTTTGTAAGTCTAGTGCTCCCCTTTACTTCTCACTTGAAATAGTCCCCCAGTGAAGCTATTCTTTCCCACAGCTTCAGTCACTGGGGTGTTTTAGACTCCTACTTGTGTGTGATTGTGTGTATATGTGCACACACATACGTGTGCAGGCCTCAATCCTGGACTTGAGATAATATAACTGATCGTTTTCTAGGCATATATACTTGGGTGTCACACAGGTAACTAAACTCAATATGTCTAAGTTGAACTCCTTTTCCTCCTCCAAACCTGCTTCTCCGGGATTCTACTGGCCTTCCTCACTAGAGATTGTGTTGTTCCCTTCAGCATTCCTCTACTCTCCTCTCCCCACGTCCAAATGTCCCCAAGTTCTGTCAATTCAACCCCAGCCAAGACAACTCCCCCCTAGTATTCCTCACTTGCCCTCCCTCTGTTCCAGCCCTCAGCATGCTTGCCTGGGCTATTCCAACAGCCTACTTCCCTGACTGATCTCTGGCTCCTCCAGGTCATCTTCCTCACGGCTGCTCTGAAACAAATCTGACCATTCCAATCCTCTATATCAAAATCTTTCTTGACTACCCAATGCCCACAAAATTAAGTCCTACCTCCTTACCATCTCCTACAATGTCTTTTCCCTCAACTTCTATCTCCAGCTTTATCTTCTGTCTGTGTAGCAAGTGCCTCCTGGAGGCTGAAGTTTGCATCATTCCCTAGACATTCCTGATCCTTTCATACTTCCATGCTCTTGAACAAGATGTACATCGTACGCAGGTTCCCTGTCACAACCTTCTTGCCTGATAATCTCCTGTTCCTCCTTCAAAATCCACCTCAACATACACTTCCTCTGGGAAGCTTTCTCTGATTCCTCCAGAGAGTTAGTACTTGGTCCTCTGTCATGTTTTTCACACTTAATTTTATGTACATCCCCCTAAAATCCTTTCCAAATGTCTTAAACAATAAAAGAAATATATGAAACAAGTCCAGAAGTAAAGCAATGATTAGACATGATTCCCTATTGTCAAATCCAGGCCGCACATCTTGACTTACACTGTCTGGATGAAGTGACAACGTTGCTGCAGGAAACTTCTCATTCTAGAAGTTTCTCAAGAGAGTGAGGAATTTTCTTTCACAGTCAAGCCCTATGAACCTCTCCTTCTGGCTCATTCATCTACAATGAAGGGGTCAAAGGCATTCCTGAAGCAATTTCTGTGGCCAAAGGAGATATGCTAATTGGCTTAAGCCTGCTCTTTTGTGCAGCAATCCCCAGGGAAAGGGGGATAAGAATGGTCCTGGGTGGGGCCATGCAAGGCCCACACCAGCAGCTGGGGTCAATCATCCACAGTGCCCAATGTGGGGCAGGTGGAGGGGAGGTTGGAGAGGCACCCACCACAAACACTACAAATGTGTGATAATACTACAGCTATTTAAACCCTCTCATACCTACATGTCCTCCTCACCAGGCTGTGAGTTCCTCAAGGCAGTGGATCATGTCATCTACATTTATTTTACTATACCACAGTTCATAGTAGGTCCTCAATTCATGTTTGAATGAAGAAACACATAGGTTTAAAACAAGTCCCTGAATTGGCTTGACACATCAGAAAAGAGAAAGGAAAATAATGACAATTAGATAGCAACTCCTCCTGCTATGGATCAGCCCATGGAATTGCACCAGCCCATAGCAAATTGTTCCAGTTCCTTGCTTAGATTTTTGCCCCTTTTTAAACAAAGGCATAACATGTGAGGCTAAAGATGGAGTCTCAGCAGCCCACCTTTTCTAGCTATTGCCATCCCAAGCTTCTTTCTGGGCCCCACAGTCTCCACTGTAATGTATATATGTCTCACTGGAAACAAACATTCTTGGGTGGGTCAGTTTGATAATTATCATCCTTTAGGCAGGTTAGTGGAAAGATGGATGAGTAAATGGTTTCCTGTAAGTTACTGAGTAAATTGCTCCTTGCTTTACAGATGAGAACACTGATGTTTAGAGAACTGATTAGTCTGTCCAAAGTTTTACATTGCACTTGAGGGTCTATGTGTAACTCAGAAGACAGTGTGACTTTCATGGTCTACTTAGGCAGGATGCTTTAACTAGTCCCTTTTATCTCTCTACATAACACTAGAAGTCTGAACATGGGTAGAGTTGTGGTCAGCTAAGGAAATTGTATGCATTCCTTCTAATTGTCCTTTATTGTGACAAAAGCCCTTCAGTGTCTAGTTTTGACAAATTGGATTCTCAACAGCCAAATCTTACTTCTTTCTTTCTATACATTCCTTTCTTTCCCTGGAATTCCTTCTCTAACCCAACTTTCAACTCCATTTTATTTAATGAGCAATAACGACCTTACATTCAGGAAATATTCTCTCATTTTTCCTTGCTTGAACTATTTGGTACTATTAATTTATTTTCTGCCTGTGTCTACCCACCTGGTGAGTATTTGTGAGGGTTCTCCCAAGAAACAGAACCGACAGGATATATATATGTAAATATTATGAGATTTATTTTTGGAATTGGTTCACATGACCTTGGGGATTAGCAAATCCAAAATCCATAGGGTATGCTCCAAGCTGGGAACTCAATGGTGAAGGTAAATTCCCCAGGAGAAGACGCAAATTGAGAACTCCAATGAAGGTGATGATGAATTTCCCAGCGGAGGCTGGAGTAGAGATAGACATTCTTCTGACTGCTAAACCTTCTGTTGTCCCATTAAGGCCTCCAACTGATTAGATGCAGAGATTCCTCTCACTGCTGAATGCAGTCTCCTTTGTTGACTGTAGATGTAATCAGCTATAGATGCAATCAGCTACAGATGCAACCAGCTGACTAATGACTTAAATCCATGAAATAACCTCCCAGTAACAATCAGATCAGTGCTTCCTTGACCAGACAACTGGACACCATAACCCAGAGAAACTGACATATGAAATTAATCATCTCATGGTGCTTGTTTCATTCTCCTGCCTTTCTTTGGTCACCTATTTCCCCCCAATATTTTAGAATATTGACAAAAGGCTTCAATATAATCTCTTGGAATCTACTCCCTGGTTGATTAATGATTCTGATTTGTCAAAGTAACACCTTCCATAGTTTAGGAGCCGATTCATTTTCTGCTGCCTGCTTCTACCTCTAGTTGGTAGCACCTTCCTGGAAGTATTTACTCAGAGCTTTGCTTGGCTCAGGATACCATTCCAGGCTCTAACTTGTTAATGTCCAATCATATTGCTTAATGTCCAATCATATTAATATTGCCAAGTCCAACAGCCATTTTTCTCTCATTATCCTAATCAACCTCTCAATAGTATTTGACATAGCTGACTCCACTTTGTCTTCAAAAAACATTTTGTTCTCTTCTGACACCATGCCTTTTTGGTTTTCTTCCTGTTTCACTGCCTTTGCTAATTCCTTTGCTACTTGATGTCTGAATGCTGTGGTGTCCCAGAGCTCTATGTTTGCCCTCTTCTCTATAATCCTCTCTCTCACTAGGTGATCATAGAGCTGGACTTTAGGATTTTATAATGAGAACAGCTCCAGTGACCTCAATATCTAGATAAATCTGGGTAGGCATAGCTGAAGCAGAGTAGAGATGAATGTCATTAGGATTGAGTAGGTTAAGAAACCAAGAGGCCAAGGCTTTGGGAAAGTTGCTCACATGAACCTTAAAATCACCCCAAAATGTGACAGGTATCAAAGAGGACATGGTAGCTGTGGGCCAAGCTCAAGGTCAACTGATGAATTTGGAGGCATAGATGAGAGCACCTAATGGCAGAAGCCAAAAGGAGGTCTGGGAGTGTCCTTGGGACCTGAAGCATATAACAACCTCACCTCTTGATTCCTGATAACTCCAGTCACTACCGACCTTTCTACTCCTGATCACTCATAGTACTTTATTGAACATTCATTTCTCACACTCGATATTTTTTTCACAATTCAATTAATATGCCAACAGATTTGGTGTTGCATTCTTCTCTGTCTTTAGCCCTGGGAGAGAAGGAACTGGGTCTTTTTTTTTTTTTGAACTAGGTCTTTTTAATGTCTCCAACTGCGCAACCTCACAGAACTATTAGACTACCACTTAGCACAGATCTAGACAAATGGGACTCCATAATTAATAAAATGGCTTTGCTCTCAGGGTTGTAAAGGATTCTTGGTCTATGAGGTTCACTGAAACTTCTCATGCCATAAGAGGCATCTGGACAGGCCCAGTGCAGCCATGGACTCAAGCTGGTGAAGTGAGGCTGGGGGGTCAAGGATGCTGCATTTCCCCTTTACTTTGAGTGTGGCCTTACTCTTGAATACGCCAGTTCTTGAATTCCTTGTGCACAGAATAATCTGGGGATGGAAGCTCAAGTGTTTGTCTATTACACCTAGGAAAGTGGCAAAAACTGGTCCATTTTTCTCAAGGAAGTTTGTGGAAAGGGGGAAGGTATCATGACCATCATGCCAAAGACTGGAGAACCCAGCCCTACCATCCTTGACTCATGTCGGCTGATTTTTCAGATTAGGTCAATCCACGAAATACCTGAAACAGCCTCTCCACACCTCATCTCCTTGTACCACGTTTTCATTTGCCAAATAATGTTGGATTTTTTTGTACAGCCTACTCATTTATGCACACATATTGCATCCCTAATACCTGGCAAGCATCATACTAATTAAAGAGACAATAGAGATGATTAAAACACATGACCAACCTTTAAGATGTTAATAATTCACAGAGGGTGATTGTGAGCGTGTGTCTGGATATGTGTCCATGTGTGTGTAACCCAGAGAAGCAAGTCCTAGAGCTGGAGAACACATGGGGATTTATGGGAGTAAAAGGGAAGTCTGCCCATCCCACAGTGGAGTGTCCAATAAAGGCTTCCCAGAAGAGAAGAGCCCTGGGTTGACTTGTTGAACTAGTAGGCAGTAACCAGCACCCCAGGGTTCTAGGCAGAACTGGTGCAAAGGCATAGAGTGAGGGGAGTAAGAGAGCATAGAACACTCTGGGAACTGCTTCAGTAAAGCTTATTTTCTCACTGCCACTTACAGCTGAGTGTTCTAGACATGGACATTGTAAACAGCTTCCTTGGTGTTGATTTAAGACTTTTTAAGATGGCCAGGGGCATTATATCAAGTAGGCGGATTAAGGATCAGGGTTCGAAAAAGCCATTTAAAAACACTTTAGAAAGGCAATAGAGTTTTCGAGGATTCTGCAATTCATCAAGACTCATATGTAGCTCTGATAAAGAAAAAAAAAAAAGAGAATCCTTTCTTCTCTTTACCTCTTCCAGCCTAGTTAGAGAAGAGAAGGTCATGATATTTTCATTTTCTCTGGTGATTCACTGAACCTCTATATATTTGACAAACTCATAGACATAAAGCTTCTACCAGACTTTAAAAAGATATACTCAGTTCAACAAACACTTACTGAGGATCTTCTTTGTCCCAGGCACAGTTCTAGGCACCGAGACACAAAAACAAAGAAGCTCTGAGAAAGATGACTCATAGCTTCAGTTTGCAGCCACCAACACAGTTACCATCATCGAGAACTCCCCCCGATTATGGGCAGTCATTTGATCCAGCTCTCATAAGAGTTGGGTGCATTCCCTGTGCACTCTGGGCCCTGAAGCTTCATAATTAAGCAACAGAAGATCAAGCTCACTTAATAATTGTTGTGGACCCAAAAAGATGTGTGGAATTAGTCCTGAAATTCCCTGACATTTGTACACTTCTATTGTTGCCTAGAATATTGCATCCCTTATCATTGGGAAACATAGATACCTGCTTTCTAAGTCTAAAAGCCACTTTGAATTTATGGCTGCATTTCTACTAGTTCCCAACAGTATTCACTAGATTAAGGCTACATGAGAAATTGGATTTTTTCCCCTCCTTTTGCCCCTCAAGAGTGTAATAAAAAAAAATAACCCAATATATCTGGCAAATTAGCAATAAGATAGTAAACTTTGGGGCACATGTGCAACTATGCTGTTGGGGAAAAAATATAAAATTATTAACAGCGGAACCAACCAGATTACATTTTACTATTTACAAGCAGGAAGGATGAAACAACACTTCTCCCATCTCAATGGAATCAAGTATATCACAATGAAAATAAGAAGTCTCAGGGGTGGAGGATGTCATTGTTTTACTTCCTATGCAGCTACCTTATACGAAAGAGAACAGTTTAAAAGGCTGCTTCTAAAGTTTTGGGTTTTTTTTCCACTCAAGTTGGAAAGTTGGACAGATAGGAGTCTCAGGCCATTTCTTTTCATAGACTTACTGGCTGTGGTATTTGGCCTAGGATTGAGCAAACTGCCTTATTCTGATATACGTTCCCTTGACTGTAATAAAAGAAATATTAATTTCAAGTACATGAGCAGCTACTTAAAAAGGGAAAGTTAGGATGTTATATGAGAATTTAGACTGTCAAAATCCACTTTATGTGAAAGAAGAACTGGAGAACTGGAGAGCTTGGGGCCATAAGGTGGCTTCTTGTTCTTGAGCTACAGTCAAGTAAGTTATGAGTAATCAGGCTCTCTGTCTTCAGCCCCTATCTCTCCTTAAAATGATTCTCTTCCCAGACAGTGGCCCATAGCCTCTGCCTGCCAGTAGTTATTATAGACTGAAGAAGCAGAGCAAAGCAGAACAAATAAAAGTCTTTGCTCCCTAAATCCTCCATATCAAAACATTCAGCTTCAGGTATAGAGGCTAAGTGTGGAAGCCCTTGTGGCTTTGTTTGGAATCTCACCCTTGTACTTAGCGTTCACTCAGTATTTACCAGTGTCATGCCAGGCTATCGCTGGGCATTCACTGGGAAGTGGCACAGTCCCTGCTGTGAGGAGGTCACAGGCAGAACTTCCCATATGGGCAGGAGATTTTCTGGCACTCTATGTTGCTTTACTTCCATTTCTCTCAAGCATATATTTTCATAAAAGCTCTCTTTCAATCATACCACTCCATTAAACATTCCCTGAGCTCACATTCTTTCCCTCCAATCAACACAGCTAGTCTCCATTGCTCTTTTGATATTCAATGGTTAACTTTAACTTGTGACATAAATTGTATTATTATAAATACTATTATTATTACATGATATTTAGCATTTCTTGTGTATTTGTTTCATTTTCCCAAGCTACAATATCCGTGAAGGCAAAAACTATGTTTTTTTTAAATCCTTCACAAAATTTAGATAGTACTATATGTGTAGTAGGCATTCAATGACTGCTAATTTTTAGAAGAAAGGAAAGAAATAAGGGAGGGAGGGAGGGAAGAAGGGAGGGAAGAAGTGACTGAACACTCCTAAGTTCTCATTTGCACAGTCAAAACTTCATATTAGTATGTTTCACAAAAGGCCGCACTTAAATGCAAATCATGGTGGATGCCACGTAAGGATGTAGATTGAGTAACCATGTCTGATGACAGTATTTTTTATTATTTATGTTCAGCTGTGTGTGTGAGAAAGTAAAAACACATGAATAAAACAGACATATTGAAAATATAATCCCCAAAGTCTGGCTCTTCATTGTTCATTCATTCTTATTACTGATTTTATTCATAATTTCCAGAATCACAATTATCCCTCTCCTGCTCTATTCCTTCTCTTCTCCCAAGACTTACTAACCCTTAACCAAATAGGTGATACTACTATGAACGATTGGCAGCAGGAAATACCAGTGAATTGTCACTTGCTGGTATAAGCACATTTGGACTTTAGTCCAGGATCCCAGCTGAGCTGGTGAGACGGGATCCTGGAATTTAGAGAGACAGCTGTCTTTCACAATAAACATTAGTGAAGACAATGAGGGAGCCCTTCCAATTGGTATAGCCTAATCCAGAAATACAATTGACAGAAATGAACTGGCAGTTCAGTTGCTATTTAGGTAATCTGATCAACATATACAGCTGAGTAAGATCGCTGGACTCCTGATAGGAATTCCAGGCTACAAACCAAATTCTGGAGCCAGGCAATAGCACAGGAAAATCACTTCCTCAATTAGTCTTCAGGGGAAGGGCACTTCATTTCTGGGGAAGAGCCAGTTGGATTAGAAGCAACGTCCCTTTGGCTATAGGAGGCCAGTAAGTCCTCCACCTTATTGAAGGCATCAAGTGGGGAGGCTATGTGCATGTGATGGAAAGTTAGTAAAAAGAAAAACATGGAAACACCTGAGAAGGTTTCAACATTGTAAACAGTGGAAGAGCAAAACTAATGGAGGCACACATATGCTTTTTTCATTTCCCATATTAGTGAAATTGGCATCCCCAATTTCTGGACATTTCACTTACAAGTGTCACAGACATATCCATGACTACCTAAATAGTTGTGAAGATTTTGAATATCTGGGCAATTGTAAATGGCAAGATGTGGAATTCTCTGCATAACAGAGTATCCAGTGAAGACAGAACCATAGCCATTTTTTTTTCAAAGCTGGAAAAGCTTCCATTAAAAAAGATACAATTTATGCCTCTGGGATTTGCCTTTGTAGCAGGGAGTCTGTTCCAGCAGGGAACACTTTGCAAAGCCCATTTGATAAGAGATGTAAAGCAAGCATTAACCATTTTTTTAAGAGAGAGAGGCAGCAATAACTTTCTTTCTGAATCAGAGGATTTCTCCTGGGTCTGAAATGTAGAGAATCCTGGAGATTTTTAGTAATTGGTGGGAAATGGGGATCATCGAAGCTGGTTCCTGTTGTGTGGTGATCCACAAGGAGCTAGACAGCAAATCAGCACACCAAGGAGCTCTGCAGTAGTTAGAGGACTGGCCCATGCTTCAAAGAGAGTTACCCAGGAGAAAGCAATGTCCCCTCTGGAGGCAGGATCAGAGGTGATGACAATCTTCACTGGCAGAGCTGTCATCTCAAAAGGGCCATGAGCCTAGAGAACAAGCAAGCAAACCTAAAGGAAGTCAAACTCAAGAAGGCAAGAGGTGACAGGCAGAAGCACAGAACAGCAGTGAGGAGCTGGAAGGCTAGCTGATCATGGAGGATGGAAGACTCCCGTGGGTATAACCAGACACTGGGGAAGAGCAACCTGGTAAAAAGACTGGACTTCCTGAACTCAGGCAGGATGAGAGCTGTCCACAAAAATTTGGATATCAATGGAATTGTGTCATTATTTTGTAGACACAGACTGCTGAAGTCTGGGGCATATGAATTATAGCTATCATTAGGGTATCAGCCCTTATATAAGGATATCCCTATGATTATTCACTCAGACAAGAATGTGGTGTGTGTTGACACAAGATATAGAAAAAAAGAGCATGAAAGATGATGGGAGTATGTAAAGGGCTAGGACAGAGACATTTCCTTTGCCCACGTAGAGATGAGGGTTTCACCAATATTTTGATGAGAAGGGGATGTAGGGTAATGTAGCTTGTTCAATCATAATTATGCTTACGTTATTTAGTTAACTGGATATAATTTACTTCATGATTCAGAAAGAGCAGGCAAACCCTTATTTGTTAAACTACTTGTCTATACTAAACTGACAAACTCTTAAGGGGTCTAGGAAATCAATACAAAAACCGTTCTCAATCAAGGTCCATTCCCTTGTTACATATTCCATACTCCTAAAGAACTGTAGTCCATGGTTAGTAGCAATGCTTCACTGTGGGTTCATCAATCGTAACAAACGTACCACAATAATGAAGGATGTTGTTAATGTGGGAAAGTGTGGGAGGGGAGGAGGTGGGGCATATGGGAATCCCTTATATTTTTTATGTAACATTTATGTAATCTAAAGCTTCTTGAAAATTTAATTATAAAAAAGAATAAAATAAAATTTAAAAAAGGTTAATGAGGTAAATTTGGTCATGATGATGGTAAAACAATATCAAGAAATTGAAAAGGTTCTTGGTAAGCTAAATTCATTTTGACATATTTTGGGAAAGTCTTGAATCATTGTAGCAAGTCTTATTAATTGAACCAGGTATCTGTTACTATTTTCTTTTTTTATTTCTGTGGTTTAATTTGTACATCTTTATCTTGAATTTAAGGATAACTATGAATAAGACATGAAAATCAAAAAAAAAAAGAATGCATATCTCTAAGAACAATGTAGAGGTGTCATATGATGCTGTTTTTTTTTTTTAATCACATTCCAGTGCTTTGAGGTCTCAATCCACATATACCCAAACCAAGGACCAAGCAGAAGT
>JAQZBX010099212.1:0-11498 GCA_029593785.1 Cabassous unicinctus
TATTATTGAGGTCTGGT
Organism: Cabassous unicinctus; assembly: GCA_029593785.1. Taxonomy (NCBI): domain Eukaryota; kingdom Metazoa; phylum Chordata; class Mammalia; order Cingulata; family Chlamyphoridae; genus Cabassous; species Cabassous unicinctus. The sequence goes on from JAQZBX010099212.1 coordinate 18, forward strand.
TTTTTTTTTTTTAATTAAAATATCTTCTTTTATTTTGGGTTTAATTCTTCTAGCTTTTTGTGGTGTCTTAAAGAAGAACCTCAAGACATTGACATGTCTTTTCTTCTTTTCTAATATGAACATGGAAAACTACGTATTTTTATATCCATACTACATTAATGACAGCCCCAAAATTTTGATCTTGGGTCTTCATAATCAATCTTCAAAATATTTTCTGAATTCCTATAGGATTTTATCTTTATTACATGAATTGTTTTAAAATGTGTTTAATTTCTTGGTATTTGTTATTTTTGTAGATTTATTCCTCTTATTGTTTCCTAATTTAATTATATTGTGATAAGAGACCACACTGTTTAGAATTATTTTATGGCTCAGCACATGGTCTATTTGGCAAATGTTCCAAGTACATTTTTAAACTAATGTTTATTTTGCAGGTCTATTTTGCAGATCATAATTGTCAATATGATCAAGGTGGTGGGTAATCTTATTCAGTTATTCTATCTTCTTTGTTCTATCAACTGTTCATTGTAGAATTGTCTATATTTTCATACATCAGTTTTTGCTACATGTATTATGTAGCTTTATTATTATGTACATACATATTAATCATAGTTATGACTTCCTGATGAATTGACCCTTTTTCGTTATGCAATGCCTGCTTTATCTCAGCTAATACATTTTATCTTAAATTCTATTTAAGCTGATATTAAATAGGCATTCCGACTATCCTCTTTGTATTGATATGTGATATATCTCTTTTCATCTATTTATTTTAAACTACCTGTGACTTTATTTGTAAAGTATATTTCTTGTGGGCAGCATATAGAAGAGTCTTGCCTTTTCATCCACTTTGCCAGCCTCTTCCTTTTCGTGGGCAATTTTACACAACTCACACTTAATATGAACATTAATATGGTTGGAATTCATTATACTATTTTATTGTTATTTTTGACCCATTCTTTTTTTGTTTTTTTCCCCTTTTAACCTGACTTGCTTTGGAGTACTTGAAGACTTTTTAAATTAATATTACATTTTAATTTATCTATTGGCTTTTAGGCTACGTATGTCTTTTTAAGTGATTGTTCTAGGGATTACCATGTCAATGGCTAAGTATGAAGAGTGTATTGAGAGTTAGTATTGTACCATTCATGAAAATGTAGAAATCATGCGCAAACTTTGTCTTTACCCCCTAACACTGAACTTTAGTGGATGTCATAGTTCATATATATTACATCTTCATATATATCTAAAACTCAATCAGATAATGTTGTTTTTTTATTTAATCAGCTATCTATATTTTATAAAACTTAAGAGGAAAAAAGAAGTCCTGTCTATTCACCAGCTATTCATCATTTCTGGAACATTTTCTTCAATCCTTAAAACACAAACATTCCTCTCCTACTGGAGAATATGTCTAAAGTGATATATTTCCCTTAAATTTTGGACAACATTCTAAAACTCCAAAAATGTTGAATATTGCACTTATCTAGACCTAAGGCATAGTGCAACTGTTCACAAACTATGTCTTTGCAGTATCCACAATGGAGCTGTTTTGTTTTCAAATATTTCTCTTTTGAAAATTTCTGAATCTTCTTTAATGGACCATGCATTGTGGCATTCTAAGCTGCCTGTAAAGATGCTTTAACTTTTCATACAATCAACATATTTGAACATACTAAGAGAATAGAATTCTTTTTCCAGTTTTACTCTGATTTGTCTATGTGGTGCTGTGTCTACCACCACAGAGGATTGGACAATCTCTTTATATTTTTCCAGTGCAGTGGAAACAGCACTATTCCAAGGCATCTAGCAATCTTGGGTCCTTGGGTTTTTTTTTGTTTTTTTTTTAAGGGGTTCCAAGGATGGAATCCAGGACCTTGTACATGGGAAGCAGGCACTCAACCACTGAGGTATATCTGCTCCCCTACACTCGAACATTTTGTTCCATAGATTTTGACAAGCCCAGCAACTGAAAGGATTTAAAATATGTACCATCCTGGAAACCAGCAACAATTGCTCCTTGTAGATTATTTTTAATGATTTTTTATAACTTAACTTTAACTTTCAATATTAGCCCATCTACTTTCTGTCCTCTCAAAATCTTTTAAATCTCCCATTGCTGGGTAATCTCTACTCTTTTAACTTTCATGGATTTTGATTTATTATCTTTTATATTTCTATTCTTTGAGATAGGATGAAATTTGGAAGACATGGGACAACAGATTCCCATCCAGAATGACACCGTCTTATTAGGAAAAATACCACTGCTCTCATTTTACAGGCCCTGTCTTTTTTCTGTGTGGATGCACAAGTACCAGGAAAGAGAAACACTCTAGCACTACCAGGACAAGACTGGGCCATCCAATAGTCAGCCTGAGGCAAATGGCACGACTTTGAAAGTCTCCTGTGGACTAGGATACCAAGTCTGATACACTTTCCTTTTTTAAACTAATTTTTCAGTCTCTAATTTTACATGACATTCAATTTTTCATGGAATCTAAGACCACTATACACCATTATAGTTTTGAGAAGGAAGAAACATGCTTTGGGGAACTTCGATATAATATCTTAAACATAGAAGGAAAACACAAATTAACTCTCTGTGGGGACTCTGGATCTTTGATCCAGCATCTGGCCTCCAGAGGGCGATGCTGCAAAAACCAGTGATCTTGGTTCTGTTGAAGATGCCCATGGTCCCCTCGGCCCCCCCCTCCCTGCAGCTGACTGAAGAGCCCTCATTAGTTCTCTGCAGACAGGGACAAGTGACAGGAATCAGAGATCAGAAAGCATCCTGGCTCATCTCAGCACTTTTCTGCCTACTCAGGAAGATCTTCCAGAAAGAAGCCTGAACTCTTCACTATTCAGCCATGTTCCTGCAGCTCATTCCAGTTCTTCAGATGATTTTTGCCCTGAGTGAGTAAAGTTTAAATCTGGTCCCTGGTTCCACATACCCTGATTAGCACTCTCTTCTCATAGTGAAGTTTGCAATGTTTTCACTGTAATGACATTGATTTTGCAGGAGATGCCAAAGCCCAGTCTGTGACCCAGCCTCAAGTCCATGTCTCTGTCTCTGAAGCAGCCTTCCTGGAGCTGAGATGTAACTATTCCTATGCTGGAACTCCGTATATGTTCTGGTATGTCCAATACCCCAGCCGTGGTCTCCATCTTCTCCTGAAGTATATCTTAGGGGACAATCTGGTTAAAGGAATTAAAGGATTTGAGGCTGAATTTCAGAAAAGTGACTCTTCCTTCAACCTGAGGAAACCTTCTGTTCATTGGAGTGACTCAGCTGTGTACTTCTGTGCTCTGCGTGACACAGTGTCTGGGACTACAGGAGGAGCTGAGCACAAACCACCCTCATAGTGGGGTTGTCAGAGACTCAAGCACTCTGCCTGTGGTACTTTTAAAGAAGAGCTCTTATAAAATGGCAAATTGAGCGACAGGAGCTGAGCAGACCCAAGTACTTCTATATAATTTTGTAATTTCTTCTCTACCCATGTCTGATAAGTTTCTTTCAGAAGCATTTTGGTCTTTGTTCATATTACAGAATATTAAATAGTTAATATTTGAGAATGATGAAGGGGACAGTGTTCTTAGTACATAATAATCAGGTGATCAAAGACATGCCTGAGGTCACTGTTTTATGAGGTTGGCTGTAGGTAATGATGTGGCCAAGGAGAAGTAGGGTTTTCATTCATCACTTTATACATTAAACAACCAAGAGAACAAAGGATGAGCTCATCCTCATCCTGTTTTTTCCCTGCAAGTTTGCCTTATTTTCTAATTGGTCATTTGTAGATGTTTTTCCTGTTAATTCATTTTCTTAGCTCTCAATGTGTCAAAATATCTTGTCTTTGTTCTAAATACCAGTATTTAGAAGGAATGTTGCCAAAATACTAGTCAACCTTAATAGTATGAATAGTATCATGCAGGTCAATCTTTAGTTTATTCTTGGTATTTCATCTTGCCAGCTTTCCTTAACTTCACAGTCACTTTTCTGTCTAAATATTAATTTTCGCTCTCCTTTTTCTTCATTTTGTCTTCCATCTCACCTTTGAGAAGCTAATTTAGCTATCTTGATGTTTTCCTCTTGGGTCCCTCCGTTAATGTCCCTTCAGTGGAATTGACCTTCTTCTTGGATTTTTCTTTGGTGGATGTGGTTGGCTTAGTAGATGAGGGAAGTGGCTCAACTCCCTATACACGAGAGAAGCAGGAAGAATTGCATCCTATATGCTCAATAAGTGTATATCTGCTTTTACTCTTATATACCTAGCCATATACATTTCTATATATAATATGTTTTAACATATTTTCCCTTGCATATCCCTCCCTTTCACCTTGACTTATTTTTCCTCTTGCTGATTTACGATTTTTAGAATTACCCCAGGTAAGGGTCTATGGATAGTAAGTTCTTTTAGTTTTTGAATGTTTGAAAAATATATTTATTTCACCCACTCTGGAGTGATGCTTTAGCTGGACATATAATTTTAGTTAAAATTCATTTTCCATTAAACTTTGAAAATGTTGCATTAGTTTTGTTAAGCAACATTGTTGCTAATGAAAAACTCAAAATTTTATTTTGCTTTTTTCTTCTGTATTTGTTAAACTTTATGATTTTTACTTTATCTTTGGTGATTTTTAGTTGGATGCATATGGTTCTAATAGTAGGATTATTTTAACTCTTTCCTTCATGACTCTGGAATATGCTTTTAATCTGTAGATTCATGTATTTCATCAATTCTGGAGAATTCTAAGCTTTCAAATATTTATTCTCTTTGTTACCTACTTTGGCTCTTCTAACTGATATATGTTGAAACTAATTGACCTGTGCTACTTTTCTCATCTTTAACTAGAAATGTTTCTAAAACCTCTGATTTCTATCTTTTTCCATATCCCCTCTGAAATTAGGAAGAGCAAGTATAAAGAGAAAAAGGGAGGAAAAGGAAAACAAATAAGGAACAAATCTAGAAGAAGAAGGAAGGGAGAAGATAAAATTGAATTTGACCAGCACAGTGTGGCCCAACCAGAATGAGTTTTGAGGGCTTGTAGGGTTTATATGGAAGTGGAAGGACTTGAATTGGGCAAGGAGTGAGGTGGAAATGAAGCCAGGGTGGACATTATATACATATCCTCTTTTTCTTTCATCAAACAAAATCTTGTTGGAAACATTTTTTATGTAGATATTGACTGCATGTCCTGATTTTTCAGAATTCTCCATATTTAAGAAATTGTACATAGTTTTTCAATACATGGTGTATGCAATCAAATAATTTTCCTTTACCAGAATTTCCATATTCCCAGCTTCTCTGAATTTTCAAATTTTCTGTCAAACTGTGCAATTTGGGAAATGGTCACCTTTTCTATGATTCCTCAAGGCTCTACTTAACCCAGTTGAGATGCTGATTCTTTTCAGTATCATCTCCCTTCTTTCCTTACCCTCTACCCTGCATGCCACAACCTTTTCTTACATACAGTGTTTTCAGAAAAGCCCTTATATGTTCATACATGGGAAATATTGCCTGCCAACCACCTGCATTATTTACACCCACATTTTGAGACATTATTTTGCAGCCTTGCTGGGCCATTATGAGCAGCACTTCCTGTTAAGATGAATGACAGAGCTCAGATGTGATTGATTCTTAATGACTGTGGTGGCACTTTTTGACACAAAATTTTTACTGGACCCAAGACTTGACACTGAACCGAGCAGGAGTGAAGGCACCCACTGACTGGGCAAAGAGTCATGAAGAGGTGATGGGGAGCTCTGCTGTGGCTACTGTACATCCAGGTTTGCTGTGACTTGGGGCAATCCCAGATGGGGGTCTGAGGAGTGTTCCACAACTGACAATGGGAAGGAGGTTGGGGGACCTCACCCAAAGCTCCTAGACTATCTAACGTCCTTAGACATACTTATTTGAGACAGTTTGGAAGCATCATCAATGATTCTCCAGACATCATATGCATTTGTTTTTGTACTTTTGAGCAGGGTTCAGAGGGTGAAGGTGGAGTAGAGACTTTCAGCCCTGAGTTTACAGGTGGGAACCAGCTCTACCCTAAGGCGCAATTATTCTACCACCATGAACAATGGGCGGTGATTGTGACAGAATCCAGAGGGATCCCTCATCAGTCTATTTTTCATGGCTTCAAGAATGGACAAAGACTGTTTCCTTCTCTTGACCAAGCTGCCAGCCTTACTCCTCACGTGCCCTACCCTCTCCCAGCCTTGTTCTGACTACCTAGGTGCCTAACTTGAAGCTGTGAGACTGCAGAGAAAAACTACTCAGACTGTAGAAGAGAAAAAAAGGAAAAAAGGATAAATTTAGAGCCTAAAATTTCTATATATCAAACTTGCATACAACCTTTCTCTTGTTGCTGGCCAAAACACCTGAGTTATCACCCTGATGCATGAAAGACCAATCTTGAGACATCAGGATATCAAAGAGAGAAAGAGACTCTATTGCACTGTATAAGGCAGGTGAATAGGACACAAAAATATCAAGCCTATTCACCTCAAATAGGAGAAACTTTGGGTTTTTATGGAATTCAAATAGAAAAAGGTGGAGATAGTGACATTGGGATACTAGGGGATATTAGTTGATTTGTTTAAATGGAAGTATATAAAAGCAGGCCTCAGAGGCTTGCTGGTGTAAATATCAAATTACACGTTAAAAACTGGGTCTTAAATTGGTTAGTTTACACTCATTAGGAACTGACAAAGTTTGGCTGTGGTAATACATGTTAGTCCCAGTCCGATGAGGCTCGGAGACAGACCAAAGTTCAAGCAGAGAAGTTTATAGATCACTGGCATGGTGGGGACCTGAAGTGAGTCTTCAGCCTGCCCATCCAGGTTTGGGATCACTTCTTTTGAGCTGGTGTAACTGGGCGGGTTTACAGAAGGGGCTTAGATGTGGTGCACAGATACCGGATGGAAATGACTGACTTTTGCCCTTTGGGGAGGAGGTCTTAGGGAGGGGGAGATCAACGTGTTGAAATGTCAAACAGGATGTTTGATAATCTTGTGATATTCTCATGGTTGGTTTTGAGATTTGTACAACGTGTTGGATTAGGGATGGGGTGGGAGTTTTAGGCCATCTCTTTTCCAGGCAGGGGAGACGTTCTAGTGCCAACTAGGGCTGTGGGTGAGCTATTTTGCAAAATGGGGCTAACAATACATAAAATTGTAAATCACTTAACTAACAAGACTAAGCTATACAAAGTGGGTTTTCAAGTGGCTGTTAAGGATAGACAAAATCTCAGCAAAGTAAAATAAGGGAATACAAGTGGGGTGGGGGGCAGTTACAACTTAAAGATTAGCACTTATAATACGTAGTATTAGAATCAAAGAAATAAGTTTCAGATAGTTGTCTCTAGCTCCTTTTAAGTTAATACACATCAAGTCCATGATGACAGTGAGTGAGTCATTCTGTTATACTAAAAATAAGAAAACATGTATTTGATAATTCAGTGCCTATAGTTGTTCACTAATTCTCTATACTGGGTTTCACTGTCCTATCTCCCTCTATCCCTGCTACCCATGTACTTGAGAGGCACTAAATGGGTAGTTCTTTATCTTATGTTCCTCCTCCTCCCTTCCACCTCTTATAGATTGCAGGAGGTTTACTTAACACAAAGAAAAAAAATCAGTACTGAGTGATTCTAATCACAATGTTAACAAATCCCTCATCCATCCTGTTGATCAACACCACACCCTGTAACTATATTCCTGTGCTTTTCCTTGGACTAAATCCCAGCCCATAAAAAGCTGGCTTGGCTTTGTTTCTACAAAACTGAGTTCCACTGTTTCTCCCCTGCTACAGCAGATGTTGAATCAGGAAAACCTTGCCTCTTTAACATTGTCCAGTGCAGCATTTACTTTGACAGGATCAAGCAGAATGGAAGTTAAACTCTATAATGAATGTTAAGGAACTTTATATTATCCTAAATATCAAGGCACCCCAACTGGAATACTCAGCTATCTACCTCTGTGCTGTAGACATGTTATTGAATGGCTCAGGTTCTAGGCTTCTAGGTTTGTGGCTCATGTAGCATAAAAGAATTTAAGACATGGCATAGGGTAGGCAAGGGAGTAAAGAATTTATTAAGAAACAAGAAAATGAGAAAAGTCCACAGTCTATGCTGAAGCATGGACCATGGGTATACTGCAGGATAAGTGGCACTGGTGGGACAGTAGGTCAGGGCTTTTTAAAGTCTTTCTTCCTCCCCCTTCATGATGTTAGGGGCAGAGCCCCAGCTGTAGCTATTTTGATTGTTTGCCCTACCTGTCAGTTCTCAGGGGCTAATGGTGAGGACTGTTGAGGAGAGGATATCCAGGGCTTTTCCTCTCATTCCAAATGAAGTTCTCATGGAAAAGATCTGACAGTGTCCCCTTTCTTGCACCCTCCTTCTTAGTAGCTTTCAGGGCAGGGTCTCACGTCCCTTTGAACTTTGAACCATATAATCTGTTGGCCATGTTGTCTGTCAGCCATGTTGTCTGTTGGCCATGTTGTTTGCTGGGCCAGCAGTCTTCCCCTTTTGACTATACTATCCTGCCTCAACTCCCCTCTCAGAGAGTTCACATTCTTATTTTTAAGGGGGTGCTGATGGGCAATGGTCATTCTTCTGTAGCTACTTCCTGCTGGTTAGGGCAGTAGCCCCTGCCTGACAGGGTGTAAATGGAAATCTTTCTGGCTATTCGATTGTGGTTGAGGGAAGATGGGTCCAGCACCCTGTTAGGAACTGGATGAAATCACCACATGACTAATAAGGTATTGATTCTCTAAGAAATAAACTTAATTTGAATTTTGAAGATACATAGTCCCACTAAAAGAATAAAGAGGATGGTGATATGTAGGCCCAAAAAGGGGGCTAGCCATGACACACTGGACCATGAGAGTGAGAAAGTCTAGTGCCTTCAGAGGCTACATCCTTCCACAGTTGATGGGAAACAGCATTCTTCCTTGAGTCCTTTTATGCTGTTGGTTAACTCTAGGGAGAGATTGTGGTAGACCTGTTGGGTTTGGTATAAAATACCAACCCCAGTTCCCACCGTGAAGGTTATGCTTAGGACAGCTAAGAGATGTATGAAGAGATACACTGCTCTGGACATAAACTCACAAAGACAGTATAGGCAACAAAAAGACTAGCATATAGCAAGCAAAATAAAGACAGTACTTAAGAGAGCCATTCCTTTATCTTATAGGCATGTTCATTAATTACTTAGAAAATGAAAGAGAGACTAGTAAGGTAAGACTCCACTGTTTCACTGGTCTGGTGCATAGCACCCTTTGGCACTATGAAACTGCCAGTCTTGAAGCAATGTCCATTGCAACACTGGCCATATCAAACCATTGCTCTGTGTTGCAAGAGTCTGAAACTGGAACATACTCTCCATCCACTTCAGGAGCATGCTCAGAGATGTAGTAGACATTTTTATTGTTTTAGGGGTCAATGACCAACCTGGCTAATAACTCAAATGGAGAGGCACCATGCAGTGCATTTGGGCCTGGTTTGATTGCACAAGAGTTTGACAATACCGAAGTCTATCTCTTTTAATGTTCGTACACTTTCTAAATACTTCCAATGCAAATTATAACATATCAAATGAACTTAACTATTTCAGTGCTTTGCTTTTTCTTTCTACACCTTTACCATGATGATGTTAATTAACAGGTATTTTACTTTAGCAGTACAGGAAAAACTACTTTCTCCATTATTCTATGAAAATCTCAGATTCCCAATGGAATCAAGGTTATCGTTCCTTACCACTACTTTTATATAAAGATTGATGTGGCCTCTGATAGGTTTCCTTGTTATGAAGTTACTTTTTATTATTAATGACAATTTAGATTTTTAATTAATAATGGTTTCCTGAAATTAGCCATTTAAATGCTTCAGTTTAGAAGATGCTTTTACAAGCTTCTTATAATTAAACATAATCTCAAATACTAGTTACTTTGCCTTTTAAATAAGCTTATTAAATTACATTTAGCAACCACTGAAATTTGCTTTAACCATTTAAGAGAGGGCAGATCTATAGTTCTTTCTTTAACTAATTTCATTGGACATGAACTTACAACTTTCATTATCTTAAAGATTTAATAAATATAATGTTAATTTATTGAATTGGTATTCTATAAACCTATGAAGAGTATACCCAAGCTAAATAAAATTGAAACCATTATAGTTTATTCAGGAATATTCTTTTTCCTTCTTTACAGGAGGCTAAAACCTCTTCTCTTCAATAAAATTCTAAAACTATGAATAATCTTTAAAAGCATACTAACTGGTAGGTTCCGGGATATATTATAATTATTAAATTTGTTTTAATCATAATTTAGAAAAGATCCTTCCGTAGTTTTCAAGGATGTTTCCTTTACTTACTGAAATTTGACATTTATATTATTAACCACTCTTATTTTAAGGTTGTTAAAAAGTTTAAATTGGGGAATTACAGGAGAAACTGATTCTTAATTCCCCAAACTAGAAGGTAGAGTTTTAACTGCCACAACTAGCCCCTCCCTCATAGCTCTTGCAAAGAAGGCCTTGAGGGTTGGGTAGGTCAAAGAGTTTAGGAAAAAACTTTTCCCTTTTCCCAGTAGTTTCTATATTCAGATTTCTATATGACCTTTCCATCCTGCTTAGCCTAATTTCGAGGAATAGTCATTCTCATATATAAGCACATATTTAATTTTTAACAATTTAAACAGAGCTCTTTTAAGAATTTTCATTTGTTAATTTGATTTGATCATCCCAATGTATGAAGATACATATGCTGAACAAATAGGCAGACATGAAGAGTTTGACACGAAATACACAACTCACTGTTATAATTTTCATTTCCTTACAAAATAAGTTTAACTGTAAGATAACATTTAAAAGATATCTTTTAAGGCTCTTTTTAATTATTCTAATTTGCACTGTGACCATGCAGTTTTGCACAAGAATTTCGTTCCTTAATTATTGGCTTATAACTAACATAACCCAAATGCTTTAAAATACAATTTTCCTTTGCTTCAGAACTTTGCTTATTTCCCATTTTGATTCTGGCAGACCTTGGATGAGCAACACTAATTCTATGTACACTCACTGAGGCTATGGAAGACTCAGAGAAACTGGTTTCTCTCATGAATTTGCTGCTCTTAATAACCCACAACAGTCAAGGCAGGAGGCCTCCCTCACTTCCCAGCCCTCAGAGATAACAGGACTCTGGCAGCCACTAGACTGTAAGAGTGGATGTTCAGCCCCGAGGGTCATGAATTCCACCAGGCAGCATTTAGTCCACACTTGGAGCCATAAGAGAAAGGAGGGTCACTAATACCAGTGGAAGGACAGGAGGCAGGGGTGTCTCAGGTTTGCTTCCCCCTGAGCCATAAGGGGCAGAAGCTGTCATGAAATAACCATAAGCAAAGGCAAGGGGTGAGGCTAGGCTTGAAGGAACCACAAACAAAGACAAACAGTTTATAATTACCACAATAATAGCTG
>JAQZBX010099213.1:0-11498 GCA_029593785.1 Cabassous unicinctus
TAGCATAGGGACGTGGATTCACTGTACCAGGCCTGGGGTTTGAATGGCTAGCGCTACTATTGCCTTTCTAGGGGTCCAAAGACTGTGACAGATAAGTGAACACAGTTACAATGAGTGATTAATTCCAACAATGGAACTGAACACAGGGAGACTCGAGAAAATATACGGAGCTAGTGGCCAGAGAGTACTTCTCGGAGGAGTTGACTTCTAAATACTCAACACTGGCCTGCATCATCCTTTTCGTGATTCCTATTGCAGAGCAAGGATGGGTGGAGAAAATGACAAGGAAAGAAGAGTTAACCGCTTTAAATTAACTCAGCATCATCCAGGCTTCCTATGGTTAGCATGTGGTATTTCACAATCTCCTGTGAATAGCTAAAATTTCCAGGCAAGTTTCAGAAACTTATTCCGGATTGTTGGGGGAAAGAGTGATACTGAATGCCTTTTGTAAAAGGATACATTCTTTGAAACTGGATTATCAACTTTAATCTGGGCTCATCAGGACTGTTGCAAAGGAAAATTTTTTATCTGGAGAGCTGGCCTGCAGGAGCACAGCTGCTGCGAGCGGAGCAGCCTCTGCAGCAATACCCAGATATTTGCTTCACACCCCCGGCACTCCCATACGAGCTCCAGGGACAAGGGATGGGCCAGGATGGCAACCCATGGTGGAGCTGCCAGTGGCTTGGACACCTCATTAAACATCTGTGCTCCTTATCTGTCTGCACTAGAGGAGAGCCTTTTCACGGCTCTTCATCTTCTCTTTTACTAGTCCCAATCCTTTCATCTCAAAAACGCTTTATGTCCAAGGAACACCCATATGAGCACAGAACATGGCTATGGCCTAATCAGAACAGAAGTAAGTAAGTAAATAGAAAAAGTGACAAAAATCTGAAAAGAAAACATTTGACATAAATACCACTAAAACATTGCCGTAACAGAAATTCTAATTAAAGGAAGATGAAATGAGTCAGATTCTTTCTGAAAATCATAGATCATTATAAACCATACAAACAAGAACAAAACCAGGTGATTTTGGCTAAGCCACCTTGTACAGGAAATTTGTTCCCTGCTTCCTTAATGGTTTAAAGCCAAGTTATGTTCCCTTCCAAGGTCCACACACACGACTTAGCAATATTGTCCCTTTGTCCTTCAGTCTGGGGCATCATGAGGGGTAAAAATGCTGGAACAGCATGTCAGTGTCATCGTGTACTCTGAGGCCATTAGTGGGCAGTGAATTTTGAGGTTGTGCATTCATTTTACCTCCTTATCCTAAAACGTCTATTAACAGAAGGATACACTTCGCATCTGCCTATATTACCGTTCTTTATTCTGAACTCTTCTTTGTTTTTCCTCAAAGTTATACATAAACAGACATAGAATTAAAAATTCTAGGTGTAGGTGGATGAGAATGGAAAGGACGTGCCTTAAAGTGAAGTGTCTGAGAGAGACAACAGTTGGGTAGGCTATGACTAGACACACATAAAGTGGGCAAAGTACACGAACAGACAATTCACAAGAGAGAAAACCCAAATGGCTAATAAACATGTGAAAAAAATTTTTAACCCTACTAGTTATCAAGGAAAATGCCAAATCAAACAATGAAAAGAAACCATTTTATAACCAAGATCAACAATTCAAATCTGAAAGTAGCAAATGTTGATAAGGATGAAAGGAATCAAGAAAGTGTAATAATTGCTAGTAGAAATGAAAAGTGGTACAATCCCTTTGGACAGCCATTTATCAATCTCCAGTAAAATTGTATATGGGTATCTCCTGTAGACCCACTTCTAAGAAATTCTTTCATATTTATATAAGGAGAGCATTTCAAGAATACTCTTTGTAGCACTGAAAATAATATCATAAACATTTTTAGGTGGGATAGAGAAACAAACTGCAATGCTGATAAGTAAACTTGATTTACCTGAAGCAACATTATAAATCTCAAAAACATGATATTGAGATTTTTAAAAAAAAAGGTAAATTGCCAAAGGATACACGATGCTATGTATGTAAACATTTAAAACATGGAAAATATTACTCTCTATCGTTTCTGGAAGGATGCATATGTAGAAAAATGATTTGAAAAACAATCACACATGAGATTAATTCACACCAAAATCAGGATAGTGAAAATCTCTAGGAGAGAAAAAAAGAGAGACAAAAGTGATAGCAAATGGGTGTTTTAGCTAATCTGAAATTTTATTTCAGATAAAAGGAGATTTGGCAGTGCTGTCATTTCTTAAATCTAAGGGGTGGGTGTATGTAAAGGTGTCATGTTAATTTTTTTTTTTTTTTGCACTTTTCTGTGTATTTAATTCAAACTAAAAATGGAAGAAATGAATTAAAAAGCAGTGTTATAGTGAGATCCCATAAAATATAGCGAGTGATCACAAAAAAGAATATATGCTAAAAAAATCTGGAAGACTGTAGACCACACGGTTAGTAATGGCTGTCTCTGGGACGGGTGTTTCAGGAGGTTTGTTCTCTACTTTCTATATGTTTGTTGTGTTTGAACTTTAGCCATGATCATGGATTACCTTTGTAATCAGAACAAACCAAAATGTTGAAAAGAGGTGAGAGAGTTAAAAAAGGATGTAAAGAAACTTACATTTAAGCCCTTACTCAAAAAAGCATCCTTTTAGCCCCACCCCTTGGTCTCAGCTTTCAAACAGAGAGCCAGAGGAAAAAAGGACTGCATTTATGTTCTTAGAAGCCAATAACTAGCTAAGCCCCAATTTTGCAATTATGCAACACCAGCTGCCATTTCTGAGCATTCACAAAGAGCTAAAAAAGGGTTCATTATGTTCCTCTGAAATCTGCTCCTCATCCTGTATTCTCTGTCTTGATGAATGTTGCAGCTAGGCTCGCCAACTCCAATCAATTTTACCACCTAATACCCTTCCTACCCGTTTCCCCTTTCATCCCAGCACTACCCCTTTAGTTCCAGTTATCTCACTGACTGGTCTTTCTTCCTGTCTCAGGTCTTATACCCCTGGAATCCATCTAGCAAGCAGTGCACAGAGCCATCAACCTGAAAAGCACATTTTATCATGCAATTCCTTCCTTCCTTAATTAATTAATCATCTGCACAAAATGTGTCAATGCTTCTTGTTACCAACAAGATAAAATGCTGTCTCTTTAGCATGGTTTCATGGGCTGGAGCCCTTCATGGGTCAGCTCATGCCTACCCCACCAGGCTGACCTCTTGGCATGCACGCCTCAGCGCTGTACACTCTGCAACTAACCGTGGTTTCTAGACTTCGCTCTTTGTATTTTATTTATGTTGCTTCTTCTGCCTAAAATGCCCTGCGCCAGGCAACCTGGAGATCAATACATCTATAAACGTACTAATAAGCTCAATCCAGCATTTCCTTTATGAAGATGCTCCTGGTTCTCACCCACGTGTATTCAAACCCTGGTTCTCACCCACATATACTCAAACACACATGCACGCACACAACCATACACATCCATTTGTATGTATAATGGATATATCCATTTTTAATTGTATACTGTTCTTACTTTATATATTTAAGGATTTCCCAATTCACTTTGAGTTTACTAATTAGGAGCTGTTGGTTTTATTTTTTTTAGTTCACTCCTTCATTTCTTAAATTACTTCCATTTTCTACAAGAGTCTGTTTTTCTTGGGTTGTCTGGGTTTTGTTGCTGGTTTTTCAAACATGTCTTATAACTCTATATCCTACTATTAGATTTACCTTTCATTTTCTAGAACATTTTTTTGAAATCTCGTTTCTGTTGTTAATGTCCCATTTCTTTCTCTTTGCTGTACATCTGCACTTTTATTTCAGAGAGGTAGGCAGAAGCACAAAGAGTAAATATAAGTGTTTGGTCCACTAGCTTGAATCAGAAAGCTACCCAACCATTTTTAAACCCATGAACCTAAAAGAGATTGTATAACAAAAAATAAAAAAAAATAATAAACACCCCAAAACAGAAACTTCTCAAGACCCAAAATATCTAAAGATATAGGTCAAAAATATTGTAGTTAAATAATAATTATTCCATAATAATTGAAAAGCTTACGGTGTAAGCTTCTTTTAGGAAGAGACTATGTCCTCTTCATCTTCGTACCTTCAGTGAATAGCACAGAGTCTGATCCATAGGAGGGCTCAATATATAGCCGTGTTTTTGTTTGTTTGTTTGTTTGTTTTGGCTCTCCAGTCGCCATTTTTTTTCTTTTTTCTCTCTTCCCCCGACTTGTTGCTGTTTTTGTCCTCGCTGTCTGCTCTCTGTGTCCATTCGCTGTGTGTTCTTTCCGTTTCTCCTCTGCGTCTCCCTTTTTGCTGCATCATCCTGCTGCGTCAGCTCTCCGCGCCTCGCGTCAGTTCTCGGCACCACGGGCCAGCGTGCTTTCACCAGGAGAACCTGGAATCGAATCCGGGGCCTCCCATATAGTAGACAGGAGCCCAATCGCTTGAGCTGCATCCGCTTCCCTAAATAGTTGTTTTATAAATGCAACATCAGCAAAGGTGCCTGAAGAAATCCTTCTGCTTTATTTCTTTCTGATCATATCTATACTAGAATGTGGCTCTGCTCTAGTTTCCATTTTAACTGGAAAGTGGAGAATTTAAACAGGGACAAAAAGTACATGGAACATGTTTAGAATAGGGATTCTTACTTTTGTTGTATCAAGGAATAAATTTTCTCCATAGTTAAAGCTTTGTGATTGAATATGGGGCAGAAAGAAGGGTGTTGAAAAGGGACGTTGCACTTGGGGGTCTGGGAAGAGGTGGAGGAGGAAACAGCAAGTTTGGGAAAAGGAACTGAGAGCAAAATATCAACCATGTTTACCTGGGAAATTCTGATCATCTCTCTTTTTTCCCATCAGAAGCTTGAAAAGAAATCTTAGCCAGAAACCTCTGGTCATGCCGCCTTCCTATAGTCCACGTATATTAAACTAATCAGCATAAGTATCATACTTCCTTCCTCCCTGCCCACACTTCCATCTGCTTACAGGTCTTCAATCCTGAATTCAATAATCACAGTCCACAGATATGGTAATTATGCCAAAGTGTAAATTTAATCTATGGAATAAAACAGGATCTAAGACTGGGGTCTCCTAAGAGATAAATAATGAATTTTTCAGAACTTAGGATAAAGTCTCAACAAATGAACAAAGAGTCAGGAGGTAGGATTGTTTGTTTAAGACAAAAGAAGACTAAATGAGGGTTTTAGTTGTCTCCAACTGGAGACTGATTCTGTGGGTAATGCTAAATACCATTCATTTATTCCTTCCACATAAAGAGGAGGGGAGCAGATGTAGCTCAAGTGGTTGAGTACCCGCCTCCCACATGGGAGATCCTGGGTTTGGTTCCTGGTACCTTCTGAAGAAACAAAAACAAACAACAAGCAAAACAAATGAAAAGACCAACTCAGGGAAGCTGATGTGGCTCCGTGGTTGAGAGCCAGCTTCCCATATAAGAGGTCCCAGCTTCAATCCCTGGCCCCCAGTACCTCAAAAAAAAAAAGAGAAGGACTAGGTTTTGTTAAGTGTCAAATAACTGAACTTGTTCTGGGAATAGGAGTAAACAGTCAAATACAAGAAGGTGTAATAAATCAACTATAGGGCAATCACCAGGTTCTGTGGGAACATATACTAGGAATGAGGGGTCAAGGAAGTGCTCTGAGGGGGTGCAGTGACAACTTCTCTGAAATCTGAAGGATGAATAGATGTTATTCAGGGAAAGTGTTGGAAAGGAGATACCTTGGGAAGCAGAAAAAGAGTCTTACAACAAGGCCCCTACTAGGAACTCATTATGGCTGGAACATTGTATGTGAGGTGGGGGATGATGACACCTGAGGCAGGAGCAATAAGCAGGAAAATCAGAAAGGGACACATGTCCCACACTAGAGTGATTGAACTTGGCCAAGAGGGTAAAGAGGAGGGCAATGAAAGGTTTTGAGATTGGGATGCAGCAAGATCTGGTTTGTATTTTAGAATGAACTCTCCGGCTATGTCACATGGAATGTATTAAGAAATGAAATGATTGGGTGACGGGTGCTTGGAACTTAGGTAGGAATCTGTGGCAGTAACGTCAAGAAAGAAAAGAGTGGCCTAAGACTAAAATAGTAGCAGTGGACTGGAGAGAAGGGGATGGAATCAATTTGAAAGATTATGGCAGAATCAAAAAGGATAAGAGGAAGAGCCTGAAGCTTTATGCTAAATATGATTTTCATCAATCCAAAAACTCCAAAGAGTTCCACTATTCACGGCTGGGTCTCCTTGCCTGTTTCTCCTGCTCTCGCATACATTTACTATCAAGTGTTTCCTTTCTACAAAGAGCCTGTTCTTTTAGTGTCTGTGGTCCACTCTCCATCTCCCCCCCAATCCCCACCCCAAGGATCAGCCTCCTGTCCTCTCCTCTCCTGCCACCCCGCAATGCATACACTTCCCAAAGTCTGAGACATTCACTATGGAGTAACTTCCTGGGAACTCCTATAGAAGAGAAAGTGATAGCCCTTTATTTCCCAGGGCCATCAGAAGAGTTGAGGGCAGACGGGGGGTGGGGATGGGGAACTCCAGCAGAATGGTCCCCTTTGAGATCTCACTTCCAGTATGAGCCAAGGTCTCTTCTCTATATTTATTCTACAGATGGTCCATCAGACATTATTGAAACAATCACACATGCATGTGCACATACACTGTGCTCAACCCCACACACTCCTCCAAAGGACAAATATTAATTCTGAAAGATGATACATCTATGAAAAATTAAGGAAAAAGAGAAAAATTTTCCTAACTGCCTCATAATTTGTAAGGCATCTCTCTTACACAATAGAGTCACTGTTTTATTTCCTCCATCACAGCTTTCAAATTGTGCTTCTTCATTATCCGCAGAAATAAGAAAGGGCCTATTACTGAACTATAGCACGTCTTCATGGCCCCTCTCCAGACACCCATTCAAAGCTTTGTGATAACCTGTTCCAAGGACTTGATTACATTTTTAACCAAAGTTGCTCATCATCCTCTGCCTGGAATAAGGAAAGATAGGTAGTTTTATTCTTTCAGATGTTTCCATATTTTCTGTTCTTCTAGTCAAATAATTGAAATTATTCAGTGGCATTGTGATAATATGGAAAGGACACTCAAAGTAGGAAGAGCTTGGCTCAAAAATGCTGACTGCCTGTTACTGAGTAAATCGCTGAACCTTAGTTTCCTCATCAGTAAAGTGATAGGTAACATGGGCTATTTTTCTTTATAATCAACTTATATTGAGTGCAAAATATATGTGAAAGTAGCAGGTGTTCAAATATATATATATATTTATTTATTTATGGTTAAAATCAGAAATCATCTAATGCAATAATTTTGCAAATGAGGACACTGAAGCACAACCTAGCATAAGGTTTCCCAGGCCCATGAAGCTCCTTAGGGGCAGAGTCAGGAATAGATGCCAGGTCTCCTGATTCCTAGCTCAGTGTTCTTTCCATTACACCTTTCGGAGTGAAACAAGTCAAGGGAGGCTTTTGCTATAGAACTGTGCCCCAAGGACATGTTCATCCCAAATGTCTAGGCTAAGCTAGTTCTTTTCAATGTCCATGTGGTTTTGCCTTGGATGGAAAAGTTTTTTTCCAGTACCACCTATCCTATTATCCTATTTTGAAAGGATAATCTGTCAGACACATCAAACATTAAAAGCAGTGGGAACATTCTTAGGTTGGTAGTGTGTACATGTTTCCCACTGATTAAATCTTCATTCCTGGGCTACAGACAAAAGGGAGAAGAAACTGTACCCCTCCTCCACTAAAAGGAGAAAAGCTTTTAAAACTGTTGGCAGAATTCACTATTCAAAGTAGAAAAATTAAAATTTCCAAGCAATATCAGATGAGAAAGGCAAAAGAACACATGTGTTCAGGATAAAGTTTGTTTTCTCTCAGGCCAAAATATTGCTGCTTCATGATTCTGAGCTATTATCATTAGAGTCAGATTGTAGCCAACAATTTTATCAACACAACTTAATCCTTTCCCTGGGTTACCATAATTAGGAAAATGTAGGGGAAGGTTTAAGCTGAGCTCATCAAAGCAAATAAAATGGCACAGGTGAAAATACATCTTTTCTGAAAGGCATAATAAATGATTGGTATGCAAGGCTCTTCAAGTTTCTTCTTTCTCTACAGTTAACATGCATGATTGAATTATCACCAGGACTTTGATATGACCACCTAGGAAATGACAACCAACTAGTGACATTATATGCAGGCCTTTGGGTGTCCTACTGGTATCTCAAACTCAGAATATCCAAATTGGAGTTCTATATCTCCCTCTCCCCCAGCACACTCTGGCTCCAGTATTCCCAATAAGAGCAAAAACACCATCACTGAGGACATCAGCTCCTTCTTTACCCTCATCTTCTGCCTTCCTCCTTTCCCAAATGGTCTCTAAAGTCAAATTTTAATCTCTAAAATGCCTCTGGAATCCACAGCCACTGTGTCAGTTTTGGCTCTCATTGTCTGATAAACTAATGGCAGTTGGACTCAATGAACTGGTCCTTTGGAGTCTTCTCTTAGCAACTTCCAATCCATATTTCTCATAGAAAGCAAAATTACTATTGTAAAATGTAAAGATAGTTATGGTTTATAACTTTCATTGACTCCCTGTTGCCCACAGAAGGCAAAATTTTTCTTCTCGTCTTGAAAACCTTTCCCAATCTGATCTCGAGCCACTCTTCAAGCACTCCTCATCATCATCCACCGTCAAAACTATGCTATCATCCTCAAAGTACTCATTATTTCCCCCCAAAATATCATTTTCTACCTCTATGCTTTTGCTTATCCTGTATTCTCTGCTTATGAGTCTTATCTTTGAACCCTCTTTGTCTACTTAGTAACTTTCTCCTTAATCTGAAAGACACCTCAATGCCACATCTCAGGCATATTTTCTCTGGTAATCCCCAGAATACTTACCTGGCTTTTCCTTTGTATTTCGATAGCTGTTCATAAACTATTATGCCAATTATCCCAATATGTTTTGATTGTATTTTATGAGGGAACTCTGTGATAGATTCTCATGTCCTAATACAAGTCTGACACAATAGGTATTCAAATATTTGTGAATCAAACTAAATCGTCTATCTTTGCCTCTGTGTTAAATACAAGACAGTTTCATGTATAATCTCCTCACTCAGACTTTGTTTTCAGATAAATAGGTTGGTTCTCAAACAATATACCATGGTACAAAGCGGTACTGTCAAATGTGTAAAATGTAAATTACATGTAAATTATATAATAGCACTATTTCTGTGATATCTGTCAGGCAGTGAATTGAGAAGGATGGAGTAAACTTGGTACATGCAAGACCCAAGAGGTTAAGAATAATGACGTAATGCAAAGGCACTAACAAAAAAAGTGCTTTTTTTTTTTTCTTTTTAGCTAAAACCTGTAAGACCTTTGCCTTGGAGTATATAAGAGGATACAGTCAGGTTAGGAGACATTTCTATTTAGACAATGACTCAATGTCCAAGGGCAACCAAGCAAAGAGAATGATAGCTGTGGATGTTTTATAGCACTATGAGGCATTTTAGACAGGAGTAATGGTTATTTTGTGATTATTGCTGACTTATTTGAGAGCTTTTAACACCCCCAACTCTGTGGCCAGAATTTTACAGTATTTGAAAGAGTACCTAAAGGATGGAACTCTGTGATGAAAGTGAGAGCCACTGAGTGTACACTTTGGATAGGATGTGCAAGGCATGGGACTGTATAACACAGTGAACCATGTGGTGGAAGAGGGACTGTGGTTAACAGTACAAATATGAGTGTTCTCTCATGAACTATAACAAATGTACATTACTAATACATAGTGTTAATAATAGGGGGCATGTGGAAAAATAGACCAAGCATACGCTATTGGCCGTAGTTAGTGGTGATGGTCTGATCATGTTCTTTCATAATCTGTAAAAAAACGTTCCACAAAAATGTAAGGTTTCGGTGAAGGGGTGATGTTAAGGAATTCTGCACATTATGCATGATTGTTTTGTAAGCTCTCAATTTCTCTAATTTAGAAAATATGGGGAAAAAAGTGGTTGAGGCAGAATTGTGGAATAGAGGTTTGAAATATGACAGCCTGGATTGAAATCCCAGCTTTGGCCTTTGGCAAATCTCCTTCACCTTGTTAATTCTCAGATCTCCTCTAAGATGGGACAATAATAGGACCTATTTCATAAGATTATGAGAGTTAAATTCACTTAAAACAGTGCCTGGCTTGGAGTAGGCCTTCATTAAATGTTAGCTACTGTTATTTTTTTTACATTGGTGTATTATTTATTACTATGGCTCATAGTGAAACTAAATGCTCACTTTATGTAGCATTTAGCCCTCCCTACCATTGCTTGATCTTCTAAAATTGCCAATTTAATTTATTTAGTTCTGGTTCCTCTATATCCATGAAAATCACTGTATAGGTCAGAGAAAAAGAGCAGAAGCTGAGTTATTTTTTTCTCTCCCTCCACAAGTACAGCAACATAGTCTCACTGTTGTCATTGTCCTGTATCTGACTGGAAATACTCATTTGCTAGAAAAAAACAGATCTAAGTGTTTTTTTCTAGGCCTGATGCTATCAGGAAAATAAAGTTGTAAAGTTTGCTTGAGTGGTAAAGTCAAGCTTAGTTGAGGAGCTCTGATGAAACTTCAAAGCACTGCCTAGGAAAGCAAAGAGATGATCAACATCCAAAAGAGGAAAATGACAACCAACAACTCTACCAGGGAAAATTACAAATAAACAGTAAATTACAGTTATATTCAGATGGGTGAGGCAAACCCAGGATTTACAAGAACAGGGATGTATCTGACAAAAGTTAAATAAAGGTCATTGTCCTGAGATATTTATATATGCATGCAGAAACCTGTGCCATATCCATGCATTATTTCAGCAATCAGATCCTGTGTGATACGACTCTCAGGAAGTAAACTGTAGTAACTTATTAGTCATGACAATTATTTTCATCCAATCATCAGGCGTTGACAGTTGTATATGGCAGGTATTAGCACCTGCCTCTTGGGGATAGTGGGATAATTAGTGTTTTCACCATCTTACTGAGGTGTAGAAAACTAGAAGCAAATGTGGGGGTGATGTGTCATGGTTATCAGACACAACTATTACTCATTTTCCTTGTAATCATGGACACACTAGGCCCAGAGTTTCCTTCAAGCATGCCTGTTTAAGATTGGATTAATGTTCCTTAGCCAAAAAAGCTTTCAGACAATGAGATTCTTCTCTAAATTCAACCTGAAAACAGTACGATACCCAAATCCCTCCTAAATACATTGAGGTCTGCTTTTCGTCCTCAGCATCAATGACCTCCAGGTTGTTAAATCTATCTGGAAATTTCTTAGCCCCCACAGCATTTGCCATGGCTGACCACCACCCTCTTTCTTATCTTATTTTGGTCACCGTGATGCCGCATTTTTCTGGTTTTCCCATCTGAATTGCAGATTTTACTTTCTCTGTCTATCCCGCTAGGTGGTTTCTTTTTTTT
>JAQZBX010099214.1:0-11498 GCA_029593785.1 Cabassous unicinctus
TATAATATTCTTTAAGAAGAGCTGAGTAGCAAACAGGAATAGTAAATAAGAACTGGGAGGCACAAAAAAGTCAATACAACTTGGACTTTGTGTAATATGACCCACAAGGGCTGGAAGCATATGATTAAGTTACTGCCTTAAATCCAATAGCAAAAGCTATGCAATATGAATAGTTTACTTGATACCAGAAGAGTGTACTGAAAACAAATTCCACCACAAGTTTGTTCATTGTTAATGATTCTTCCCCAATAAGTTTTGCAAAACTTTGACAATTCTTTTATCAGAACTCATTAGCACCAATGGACTGACTGTAGCATAGACGTTGACCAGAAGCCGGAGGACATCCTGGATGACTGGGTGCTGCATCCTTATGAGTAATGGAAAGGATAAGGTGATGAATTCCACCCAGTACACAACCGCAAAGAAGCTCATCAACAGCAGGATGGTCTGGGTAGCCTGCATCTCAGGGGAGTGTCTTGGGGAGGACCTGGTGCTGTGAAGGTGCTGGGACCGTCTCTTATGTTGGTACAAGAGAATCACCATGTATGCACTTGAGAGCAGCATTACCCCTACAAAGGTGACTTCCCTAAATAGTGACAGTATGAAAAACAGGCCCCTGATGATGTAGTTCATGGAATAAAGTGAACAGAATTCACTAATAAACATCAGGTTGAGCCCAGACATATTTGAAGAAGACACAGTGTAAACGACCAGGTGGCTAGAGATAGACATATTTAAGAACCATAAGAAAAGGAAGAAATGGAAGATGTCACGTGGGGAAGTAAATTTGAACTTTGCCAACCAGGAGGAGCTGGGGCTGATGGTGATGGCCTGGAGGATGCTCAGCAGGCAGGTGGTGCAGACGGAGAGGCCCTTCATGAACCTGTTCCCATACACCAAGGCCTTACAGGTGAAGTCATCCTGAACACTCTGGGACCCAAACATGTTTGTGAACATCAAGAAGGCCATGGTGAAGAGCATCACTATGTGGATGAAGGCCAAGTGACAGACGGTCACATCGGTGGGCTTGGGCCTGCGATCCTGAAGGAGTGTGAACATGCGGAAGAGAAGAAGGAAAGTGTTTGCTGAGATTCCAATGCCAGTTTGGAAAACAAGCCATTTTTTGATGGCAAAAGAATTGGAAAGTTCATCCATCTTAATGGAGAAGATAAAACATAATGTGCCTTTCTGGAGGAAAAACCAAAACAAAACAAGAGACTTCAGTCCATGAGTATCATGTTTATCATTGTCATATCACCACTATCACCAATCCCCATCATCACTGTTAGTTCACTGAAATATTTTTAATTAATCCTGATTCACACTTACATATTCATACAGGTTCTGCTTTAGTACCATTTTCTTCAGAAAACTATTTACATGCATAATTATGTATGCTTTATTAGTATGCCCTTCAATTGTAATTATGCTTTACATTTTTAAAGTATATTTTTACTACAGAAGTTGTGAACTTATAAAACAATCATGCACATGTGTAGAACTTCCATACAACATCCCTTTACCAACAATGTGTGGAACATTTGTTACAGATTATAAAATAATATAATCAGACTATTACCACTAACTATGGTCCATAGCTTACATTTGGCATATTTTTTCCATACCCCACAATTATTATTAACACTGTACATCTTTGGCATTATGCAAGAATATTACAGTATTGCTGTTAACTATAGTCCATAGGTTACATTAATTGAATTTTTCCCATGCTTCCCAACATTCCCACCATCCTGCAATAGTGATGTACATCCATTCTAGCTCACAAAAGGACGTTTTTGCATTTGTACTATCAACCACAATTCTCATCCACCTTTGGCTTCACTGTGTTATTCAGTCCCTAAATTATTCTCTGACTTTCTTTCAGTTGACATTTACATCCTTAGACTTCCCTTTCTAGCCATGATCCCATTTATAAACCAGCTTGTATGCTTTGCTTTTAATTCATCCTTATAATATGTATAGTATTTCATTAGATTTCTGGAACAGTTCTTAAAACCACCTGGACATGATAGTGTTCTCTTCATTTGCCCTGGATGGCAGGCATTAAGTATACTTGATAAAATCAAGGCTTCCTAACAATTGGGCTGCATAACCCTGAAAAACTGGTCAACTCAAAAGACATTTCAGTTATAAAAACAGTTTACATACAGGGAAGTAAGTATATAAAGGAGAATTGGAGATTAACTGGCATTTTAAGACCAATAAGAAGAATTACACATGATAGCGTTCACTATGAGAAGTGACCACCAGTTTCTCCTAAGATTGACGGAGAAGCCCTTGAATTCACTCAGGAAAGAAATAAGGTAGATTGAGATCGTGCTCACATGCTGTCAAGAAAGCACTAGCATAGTGTAAGCTATGGACTATAGTTAACAGCAATACAGTAATATTCTTGCATCAAGGCCAAAGATGTACTGAGTTCATAATGGGGGGGTTATGGAAAAATATACCAAATGTATGCAATATACCATAGTTAGTGGTAATAGTCTGGTGATATTATCTCACAATCTGTAACAAATTTCCACAACAATATAGCATGTTTGTAGAGGGGTATTGTATGGGAATTCCATACATGTTCATTATTGTTTTGTAAGTTCACAACCTCTATAATAAAAAAAAAAATTAAAGAAGAAAAAAAGCAAGCACTAGCAAAAGCTACTCCAATATTTCTAACCCTCAAAGCACATACATAATCTTGGATAAATACATGAAAATAACACCATTCATTAGACCAGGCAAAAACCATTGCTTGCAAATTCTATAGGTTTAAACCACATATCAGAATAAACATAGGGAAGCGGATGTGGCTCAATTGGTTGGGCTCCCATTTACCATATGGGAGGCCCCACTTTCGATTCCCAGGGCCACCTGATGAAGGCAAGCTAGCCGGCGTGGCGCGGTAAGCTGCAGTCTGCACAGCTCAGTGAGCTGATGCAGCAAGATGATCCAACAAAGGGAAACAAGCAGACACAGAAAAATGCACAGCAAATGGACACAGTGAGCACAAGTAGCAAGGGGGGGGACAAATAAATGAAATAAATCTTTAAAAAAAAAAGAATAAACATAAAGGAGAAGGAACTAGGAAAAGAAATGAAGGATCTTCATTTGACAGAACCCAAGTAGAATTTTCAAGAAGTTTGATATTTTTTTATTTTAAAAATAACTATTTCAAATTTAAAAAAATAAAATAACAGAGAAACGGAACTCAACAAGTTATAGAAACAGCTATGGAAGAAGTTTAATATTTGTATTACTATCAGAGGAGGAAAAGAAGTTTGGTAACATCTATTTCCTTTTCTATAAATAAGTATAAGCATGTGTTGTTTTTATAATGATGGATGTAATATCTGTAAAGTGTCATGCAATCATTCTGAATAAAATTAAATATTATATACCATAAAGAAGATCCTTGAATTGCTATTATAAAATCAGCTAACATCATTTTGCCACAAGTTTTATCCACATTTATGAAACATCATGAAAAATGTATTACAGGACATACAAAACATGAAATAACTCTGGAACTTGGAAATGATCTGTGTGTAAGATAACACAGAGAGTTCTAGGGAAACACTTGTCAACATGATTTATTTTTACCCAAATTTCTAGCAAAGACTACAGAGAATTACAGAGAAATAAGATGGATGCTTTCAGACAAGAACGATTCTTTGCCAACTATATTTCTGCTCCATGAAAAGAAACTGTGCATAATATACAAAGGCAAAGAGAAGTCTTTGTCATACATTGTGATGGTTTGAAGCTATATGTACCCCAGAAAAACATGTTCTTAAACCTAATCCTTTCCTGTAGGTGTGAATTCCATTTAGGGAGGACCTTTTGATAAGTTGTGGCCCACCTCAATCAGTATGGGTCTTAATCCTATTATTGCAGTCCATTATAAGAGAATGAAATTCAGACACAAGAAGCAAGAAGCTGAAATGGAACCTGGTAGAGAAGGAAGAGACCAGGAGATGCTGCCATATGCCTTGTCATGTGACAAACTAAGGACCAAGTAGCACTAGCAGCCTGCCTCAGAATACAGAGCCTTTGGGGAGCATTGCTTTGATGATGTCTTGATTTGGACCTTTTCCCAGCCTCAACACATGAGTGAATAAATTCCCATTGTTTAACCCAATTCAATTCATGGTATTTGCTTAAGCAGCCTACGACGCAAAACATAAGTGAAGATTGAAATGAGTATAAGGTGGGGCTAGAAACAAAATGTTTACCAACCGCGATATCTATAATCTCAAAATTCTTAATTTCATTCACATGAGGGAAAGCATAGACAAAATTGTCACTGCCCAGTTAAGACACTAGACAGCATGGAAGGGGCTTGATTACAAACTCTGCTACAATCCATGAGTAACCCTAAAATCCTGCCTGGTCATTGCTTCCTGACCACCACAACAAAGAAAGAAGAGAAGAGCATAGATATGAATTTCCTTTCTTCAAATAAGTGTGCCAGATCTCTTACTAACATGGTCCTCTGCATCATAGTGATGGAAAAAAGATTAGACACATTTCTCATTTCATGCTAATTATATTAAATTCTTAATTTGAATGCAATTGGAAAATGTGTAATCTATAATTATCAGGACAATATGAGACTCATCCTTTCCTGTATTTTCCTTTCTAACAGCAGAGGAAGCAAGGGGTTCATTATGCATATGTTTAAAAGGAAAATGTAAATTCTCTCCTTTACAGACTAGGCCCTCAGAGATAATAATGTTCTTGGAGCCAAGGTTAGACACCCACTAGCAGCACCATCTGTTTCTTCATGTTTTCAACAAAACCCTGCTCTCATCCTCACTCTTTTCAATTTTGATGACACTTTGTCATTAGAATATGCTCATCTTACTGAACTCAGACATCACAAATAAGAGGTTTTTGATATTTCAACAAATAAACCAAAATCCTACATGTGGCTTTTTGTGAGTACATATTTTAATGAATAAATTCAATTTTCAGTTTTGAGGAAAGAAAAGTTAAAATTTTAGAGGATTTTTTTTGATAATGAAAGAACACTATTTGTTTCAAATTATTGCAATTTTTTTTCTAATCATTACAAAAATTCACCCAAATCAATATAAATAATATTCTTATAAGGTCTTGTTTATTTAGAAAACTTAAAACATTATTCTGAATTTTTAAAATGAAATCTCTAATACAGGCAGAACTTTCCAATCTTCCATGAATATGAGTTAATAATTGACTCTACAAAGGTTTCATACATGAAAGAAAGTGATGCTTCCAGTTATCAATGATACCCAGAAATAAAGTTCCAATATTGCAAGGCCTGCAATGGCATGAAATAAAAATGCCATCATGGTGATCTGTTAACTCTCATTATTTCATATATTGAAAACTATTCCATTTTATTATATTATAAGATTAAACACATTCAACAATCATTCTGTTTCCTTACAGAAGTCCAACATATTTTATATGTCATAAAATGTCCCAAAATTTAAAAGAATGTATTCATAGTACCAAAAGAATGATAAAAGCATCTTGAATTAGTTCAGAGCCAGAAATTTCTTAAAATATCACAATTGTATGGCAGTACATGAAAATTACATTTGTAAAAGCACGTTAGAGTGAAAAATTACATACAATTACAATTCAATAAAATATATCAGAAGCACAAAATTCTCAAAAATTTACAAATTTATGGTTTCTTGAGTCATTAGTTGAGCCTTTAATCTGATAATAACTTTTTATATTAGATGAGATTCAGTAATCCAAGACAAAATTGTAAGAAAAAAATTGCTTCAGCTATTTTACAGTGAACACCAGCCTCAACCCCATCATCCACCTAGAGTCCTGAATACTCATGTTTCCCATAACTGAGAATCAAAATGCACTCACCCACTGGATCTTTGAGAGAGTCAGTGTATGTGAGCTGAGGTCTCAAGGACCTACTTCTAAGGCAAACATACAATCACCTCATCTCCCTCCAGGCCTAATTTTCATGTCACCAGTAGAAACAGGACAAGATCTGACTTGAGAGTCGGGAAAATTAATTCACTGAAGAGAAAACTTTACTTATCTCATTCCTGGAAAATAGAGTAGGAAAAACCCATGTCCCAAAGTTTTTCAAGTGTAAGCCATATGATCCCAGACAAAATCAGCCTGGGGAAATTAGTATGGTCATAGACATGATAAACTCAAAAGAGATTTCCTATTAACCCTGCCTTCAAAATGGATGGAGCCCCAATTCCCATTTCCCAGGTCTCCCCACTGTATCGAGTGCTTTGTGGTGCACTTCATTTTAAAATGATGTACATCAGTGATTACAAGTCCAATTAATTGTATGATTTCTGCTTCTAGCCATGCTGGAATAACTGATTCTGGAATTGTGCTTCCAGTATAAGCAATTAGTAAATTGGACACAATATAGGGAGCAACTCTTTTCAGACATTAGACAGTAAGAAGCAGAGGAATATAAATGAATAAATTAATAAGGAGAAGGCCGTGATCGCACCAGCTATTTTGTTTGGAGTGTATACTGAACTATGATAGAGAAGGTGGTTTAGATGAGTTGAAGTGACAAAGATAAGATCTTGGGGAGGCTGAGGCAGCTGTATTTGCAAGGAAGTTTACCAGAGAGGAGTGAGCTATACAGAGATAGAGCTCAAACAATCTATATATGATCTTAGGATAAGTAACAAGCTGCACATGCATAAAATGAGATTCCACAAGGATGGTGTGAGAGTTTGAATTTGGTGAATCACAAAAAGAGATTGTGATCTTGAATTAATCCATTCCTGTGGGTGTGGGGCCCTTTTGATTAAACTCCATCAGTGAGGCATGATTCAGGTTGGGTCTCTGCCCTCTTATTGGAACTTTATATAAATGGAGACACACAGAGAGAAAGACAGAAAAAGGAAGCTGCCATTTTGATCCTGCCAGGGAAGAGAAAGGAGAAAATAGAGAGAGGACTCCAGGTTTGCCTACAGCTGCAGAAAGGCAGAGAGGCCTGAGAGGCTGAGAGAAGTCCCAGAGTCTTGAATTAGCAGAGCACAGAGGTATGGAAAGAGGAACATGAGGGGCTAGGCTTATGGAGCAGCTCAAGGCTGAGGAGTTGAGCCCTGCCACATGCCTGTTTGCCACATGGTAGGATGCCAGGAAAACCAGTAGTTGACTTGGGCAAGAAAGCATCTCTGATGCTGCCTTGATTTGTATATTTCATGGCCTTGGCACAGTAAGATTTTACCTCAAATAAAATTCCCATTATAAACGCCTACCCATTTCTGGCACTTAACATTGGCAGCTCTGTGGCAAAATAACAGATGGACAAAGACCAATTTCAAGGGAGATTAGTTTTTAACAAACACTAGACCTCTGCACAAGACTGGAAGATAATCCAGTTCCATCTACCCAGAATGGAGCCAAAGTGTTGAACACCAGGAGCATTCAGTAGATATTCCATAAAAGTCATACCTTTTTAGAAATAAACCATCCCATATCAAAGTTGATTCTAGCTTCACCCTCACAAATCTTAATTACAAGTTTCAAAAGAATCAAACTGTTTTAGAAGTAATTTAACTGCCTGTCAAAACAACCAACAACATTTTTAAAAAGAAGATTTATTAAAATTCCAGGCAGTTGAGGTTCACAATATTTATCACTGAACCATAAAATGTTGGAAATGCAAAGAAACAAAGGTAACTTTTAAGTAAGAGAAAAGTCTGTAAGTTGTAACAAACCCAGAAATGACAGATATGATGGAATTGGTAGGAAAAATCTTTAAAAACAATTATATATGTGCTCCAAGAAATATAAAGCAAAACATGGACTAAAGAGGAGAAAAATAAAAATTTAAAAAAGAAAATTAAATGGGCAACCTTGAATAGAAAAACACATTACCTGAAATTTTAAAAATTCATTGTTATAAGAAATGGTGAAAGCACATCATAGTGTTTGTAGCTAGCAAATCTGTTATATGGGTATGAAAAGTGGTTGAAAGGGTAAGTCTAAGGTCATGTATATTACTAGAAGGAAAGCTAAAAAATGTAACATGGGACTGTATAGCGTAGTGAACCTCATGTAAAATACAAATATGGGTGATATTGCATATATAAGACTGTTTTTACAAAATATAAATACAAATAAACTAGAAAATGGTAATAGAATAGCAGCTATGTACAGCAGGGGAAGCACAGAGAGATTGAGAGGTGATGAGGGCTATTTTTGTTTGTTTATTATTGTTATTATTGGAATAATGAAAATGCTCTAATAATGATTGAAGTGATGCATGCATAACTATGTGATTATACTGAATACCATTGTTTATACACTTTGGATGGATTTATGCTTTATTAATATGTATCAATAAAATTGATTTGTTAAAAAATTCATTATATAGAAGGTAACATAATCACCCCACAAAAAAATGCCAGCATTTTACATTCTCCAAACTTTAATTCAAAAAGTACTTTGCCTATTTAATTAAGTTAAGGATCTCAAGATAAGGGAATTAGTGGCTGGATTTAAGAGGTAGTCCATATGTATTCTTAATGGTCCTGTCTTGAGAGGTAGGAGGTCAGAGGAGAAGAGGCTATGCCGCTGGATTTGAGATGTAGGAAAGAACCATAAACTAAGAAATGCAGACATACTCTAGAATCTGAAAAAGGAAAAGTAATGGATTCTTTCTTGAAGCCTGTGGAAGGAACATAAACCTGCTGACATTTTGATTTGAGATTCCTGACCTCCACAACCATAAAAATAAATAAATAAATTTGCACTGTTTTAAGCCACTGAGTTTTTGACAATTTGTTCCAGCAATAATAAAAATTTAATACAATGATAAGACAAAAATAGTCCACTACAGAAGACAAGATTAGTGAATTTAAAGACATAG
This sequence comes from Cabassous unicinctus, assembly GCA_029593785.1. Taxonomy (NCBI): domain Eukaryota; kingdom Metazoa; phylum Chordata; class Mammalia; order Cingulata; family Chlamyphoridae; genus Cabassous; species Cabassous unicinctus. The sequence goes on from JAQZBX010099214.1 coordinate 8,888, forward strand.
AAAAACAAATTCTTCAATGTATAAAATGAATAAAGATTTTGTGAAAATGGAGTCAGATTAGGCAGACAAGGCTCAGCTTTCTCACAAAAACAATGGAGAAAGAGCCAAGAGCTGCCTGAGGGACCTGCTTTGGGGGTCAGCAGACCAGGAGAGTGCTTCACAACTCCCAGGATGGTGAGGGACAGAGAGAGGAAGAACCTGAAACAACAAACTGCGAGTTAATAAACCTCCCCATGGTCAGGAAAGGCTTCCCTCCCCCACCCCAGACATATTAAGTGGGGGAGAGGAGTAAAACCCCTGGCTCATTGCAGCTGATTGAAAGGGGAGAGGACATCTTCCTCCCTGTCAGCTGTTATAAGGCAAAAGGGAGCCAGGGAGGCTTTCTTCAGTGAATTTGCCCAGCAATGTCCGTTTTGAATCTTAGCTTCTGCCAGACCAAAACAAAGGAAAACCGAGATATGCACTTCCATGGAAAGGTGTATCAAGGAGCGCCATCTTCTGGCTGGTCTGGAAATTGCATGGACAAAAACTGCAATTGGGTCTCTCTGCTCCCTAACTTCTGGGAGAACATATGTGACACATTAGTGAGTCCCTGGCACTATTCTGGTAACTTAAGTGTGGCAATTTTAAAAACTAAGGATGAGTTGAACTAAATAGCAAAGAAGAGCTGTGAAAAAATAATAGTAATAGGCAAGAGAGAGAAATTGGTCATTAGCGTAAGTTCACCAACATAATCAGATGCTTAGACATCAGCAAAAAATAACAAGCCATACTAGGAAACAGGAAGGGATGGCCCAGCAAAAGGAAACCTTAAATCCTGAAGAGATGCAGGATTTAAGACAATTAATCGATGATAATCACACAACTCTCCTAAATCAATTTAAAGAATTAAAAGAAAATATGACTAAAGAGATAAAGGATATTGAGAAGACACTGGGTGAGCATAAAGAACAATTTGAAAGTCTACAAAGAAAAGTAACAGTCCTTATGGAATTGACAGATATGATGGATGAGATTAAAAATACATTAGAGGCACATAAGAGCCTATCTGAATTGCTCAAAGACACAATTAGTGACTTCAAAGAACAAATATCTGAATTGGAAAAGACAGGAGAACAGAAAGAGAAAGGAATGGAAAAAATGGAACAGGGTTACGGAATTGACTGACAATGTGAAACACAAAAACATACACATTATCAGTGTCCCAGAAGGAGAAGAAAAGGGAAAAGGGTCAGAAAGAATATTTGGTGAAATAATGACTGAAAACTCCCCTACCTTAAGAAAGACATAAATATCAATATCAAAGAAGGACAATACACCCCCAAAATAATAAGTCTGAATAGACCTACCCTGAGACACCGACTATGAAGAATGACAAATATCAGAGATAAAGAGAAGATTCTAAAAGCAGCAAGATAAAAGCAAACATCACATATAAGTGAACCTTGATAAGATTAAGTGCTGACCTCTCATCAGAAACCATGGAGGAGAGAAGAAAGTGGTGTGATGTATTTAAGGTACTGAAAGAGAAAAACTGCCAACCAAGAATTCTGTATCTGGCAAAGCTGTCCTTCAAAAAATGAAGGGGAGTTCAAAGTCTCCACAGACAAAAACTGATAGAATATATTACCAAAAGACCAGAATTACAAATGATACTAAAGGGAGAGCTTCAGCCTGAAAAGAAAAAACAAGGGTGAGTGACTTGGAGAAAAGTGTACAAATGAATATTATTAGAAAGGGAAAATTAAAGCATAAAAAGATAGACAATAGTATCATATGACAACAGAAAACCAAAGTCAAATGGATGAGGTAAGTAATTACTTTACAGTAATAATATTGAATAGCTTGAACTCCCCAATCAAAAAGACATAGAACAATAGAATGGATAAAAAAAATATGGGCCATCTATAGTTGTCTACAAGAGAGTTACCTCAGACATAAGGGCACAACCAGGTTAAAAGTGAAAGATTGGAAAAAGTTATTCCACGCAAGTAGTAACCAAGAAAGAGCTAGAGTAGCAATACTAATATTGGAAAAAATATATTTTAAATACAAAACTGTTATAAAAGATGAAGACTGTCATTATATATTAATAAAAGGGGCAATTCAGCAAGAAGAAATAACTACACTAAATATTTGTGCAACTAACCTCTGTGCCCCAAGATAGATGAGACACACACTAGCAAAGCTGAAGAGAGAACTAGATGTCTCTACAATAATAGTTGTTGACTTCAATACACCACTCTCAGTATTGAATAGAACATCTGGATAGAGGATAAATAAAGAAACAGAGAGCCTAAATAATATGATAAATGAACTAGACCTAACAGACATCTATAGAGCATTGCACCCCAAAACAGCAAGATAAACATTCTTTTGAAGTGCCATGAATCCTTCTCCAAGATAGACCTTATGTTGGGTCACAAGACACGTCTCAGTAAATTTTAAAAGATGGAAATTATACAAAACATTTTCTCTGATCATAACAGAATGAAGCTAGAAATCAGTAATGGATGGAAAAGAGAGAAATTCATAAATATATGGAGATTAAACAATACACTCTTAAATAATCAGTGGGTCAAAGAAGAAATTGCAAGAGAATTCAGTAAAT
>JAQZBX010099215.1:0-11497 GCA_029593785.1 Cabassous unicinctus
ACTGACTATAGAAAGTCACAGAAGGTCCCATTTCAAGGGGCAAATAGTGCAGCAATGGGCCCTCTGCCTGAGCAAACAATGGGTATATCATGAGCCCTACAATCCCTTGGCAGCTGGCATGATCGAACATTACAATGGCCTTCTGAAAACAGGCCTGCAGGCAACAACCCAAGGAACTTTGCAGGGGTGGTGTGATTGCCTCTGGTTGGTAGTACAACGTTTAAATGAATGACCCAAGCAGGGAGGAATGGCACCAGTGGAGGCCCTGTTGCAGCATGTAGCTGCCCCCATTCAATTACAGGTCACTATGAAAGATCCACTGTTAAAACTGCAAGTGCGGGGAAGGCGGGTACTGCTACCAGCATCGTCCGTAACTCACGGGGGAGAAACAGTTTCCATGTCATGGCCTTGGACTTTAAAAGGCCCCCATGTTCAGTGGGTAGCTCTGGTAGCACCCTGGGAAGATGGGGTATAGCATCAATTAACTGTGATCCCCTGGATTACTGATATATGGTCACTAAGGTTTATAGTGACTGCACCTGCCACAATGGCCACCATACTGAAAGGTACATTCATTCTAGCATTGTGGCCCATCATGAGTTCTCCCAACCTGTTACAGGTGAGGAAAATGTCTCACCGGCTGTGCCAGAAGGCCCAAGAAAATGGTATAATCGCCCTGGGTGCACACCGCAAAGTAGCAATTTACTGTCTAAAGATGACCAGCTGGGATGTGTCCTGCTATATGGGTATGATTTGGCTCTCCTAGTTACACTTACACATTTGTCTTACCACCCCTAGTTGTTCTGCCAACTGCTTGCTGTCTTGGGCACATGTATATGCTCAGGTGTACAACATGTCCCACTGTTGGGTGTGCACTGAACTGCCGGCCAGTTTGGCCAGTGGTTTGGCCTGGAGTATTGCCCCTGCCACTTGGGAAAATTGGACCTGGTTGGAAACGGCCGACTGAACGTCAGCAGAATGGGAAGCAGTTTGCTGGCATGTTGAGAAACTCCTCCACTGGGACATGGAACCACGTCCTCCATGGTTTGGTTATGCCCTGTATAATGGATGGGGCTGGCTCCCTGCTGAACATGTTGAACTATGAAGCATTGCCCCAAAGTGTAAAGAACAAAAAGGGAATCCCAAAAGACTAGCAGGGGAGGTACCTCTGCACTTGTATAACACTACCCAAGTAGTGATGGGCAGTTCCTGCTGGTGGAATGGCCAGTGGTACATCGGAACTAAGTCCACTGACAGGTTGCTGGCTGGGTACTTGTGCGTTTGTGGGCCCCATGGGTGGCCATACCTCCCAGCCAATTGGAGTGGGCATTGTACCTGGGGATGTCCCTTCATTCTGGGTCGCATAGTTCCCACCTTAGATCAGAAACCCCAGAACTGGGATACAGTATATCATTGATGGCACAGGACCAAATGGACACCCTGGTGGTTTTACCCATTGGCTATTTTCCTTCCTGGGGTAGGAGCCAGCAAAGTTGAATTAGATGTAGAAGCCTTAGCGCATCGCATTGCCCAAGGCTTGAATGCTTCAGAATATGCCATAGCCCAATTAACTGAAGAAACTGACCAAATACGATGGGTCATATTATAGAATCAAATGGCCCTAGATTTGTTAACTGCCACACAGGAAGGAACTTGTGCATTGATTCATACAGAATGTTGTGTCTACATTCCTGATAATAAAGAATCCATTCAGGGGCCCCTGCAAGAAATGAATCATGAAATACAAAATATACAGAAATCACTGGTAGACCCTGTACAAGACTGGTGGGAGTCCCTAGGCACTTGGAATTGGGCTCTTGGGGGAATCCTAACAGGCTTAGAATGCATACTCCTAAGCTGCTGCTGTCTATATTGCTGCTGTGGTGTTTGGTTGCAGTGCACCCCCACAGCTGCTAAGGCCGTTGCCCTTGGGGGTGGAGTGTTGCTCTTGGGGGTGGAATGTGAATCAGATATTAGCTCACAAAGTCCTTGGCCCAGCACACATAGTCTCTGGGCACAACAGAAATGATTCTGGGAAGTTGCATTCTGTGCTCCTTCTGTGTAACACTCGAGTGATAAACAGTAATGTATAAATAACCCTGCAAAAAAAGAAAAGGCAGTGCCTGTATGTCCAAAGAAACTGTGGCTGTGCCAGTATGAACAAACGTCCCTCTCTGCCTGAAGTCTTTTTCTGCCTACCTCCTTCGTGAGCTCCTGAGATGAACACAGTGAACAGACGTGCATGGCAAGGGAGATAAATGCAAGTAGATTGGTTAAAGAATGTTTGATAAATAGGTTAAGACTTGATTATGGATTGGATATTGGAAATATTGATGTCTAGCATGAGTCTTTGTTTTCTGGCTTATACTTAAGAATGGATACTGATGCCAATCACTGAGATGGGGAAAACTGCAAGAAGACTTAGTTTCAGGTGGAAGATAATGACCTGGCTGCTGGATCTTTTGTATATAGGTAGTGCTTAAAACTTTCAAGTAAAGATATTGAGCAAGTAATTGGTTATTCCAGTCTGGAGCTCAGAATGATAGTTATCATGGGAGATATACATTTGAAAATCATTGGCATATGGATGATAATGGAAGCTGTGGGTTTAGATAAAATTACCTAAGAAGAATGGTAGAGTCAGAAGAGATGAGGACCTCAGACAATACCTTGAGGAACTCCTATATTTAACAGTAAGATAAATAAAGGCTGTGCCTGAAAATGAAACAGACAGTGTGGCCAGAAAGGTAGAAGGAAAACTGAGACTGGTGTCAGAAAATTCAATGAAGAGTATTTCTATAAGAGGGTAGGAAAGAGGTAAATGCTGCTGAGAGATAAATAATGTTATTATTAAATTTATCAATAGGATTCAGAGACATGCAATTGATTAGTGATTCTAATGATAGCTGTTTCAGGGGAGTGAGGAGGTGAAGGAAGAAGCCAAAGGAAATGGAGTGATGAAGAGTGAGAGAGAGGTGTGATGGAAATAGCAAATATTCACAACTCTTCCTAGAAGTTTGGCTGTGAAGAAGATGAGAGTATTGGGGCAGCAGCTGTAGGCAATATGTGAGAAAGGCAGTTATTTTATTTTTATTTCTGTGATTGGGAAGAAATGTGCATGTTTAAATGATAATGATAATCTGAACAGGAGATGTTGAAGATACACAAAAGAGAAAGAAATATTTAATGTACAAGATTGCTGATAAGGTGTCAGGTTTGGATTTCAAAACACAGATGAGAAGTTTTATCTTAGACATTAGGAATACAACTCCTTTATTGTAACAAGAGGGAAGGAAGAGATGGAATGGGGAAGGTCTTATTTCAAATCAGGTAGATGGGGGAACTTCCACCTGATAAATTCAATTTTGTTTTTCAAGTAAGAGGTAAGCCTATGTGCTAAGATGGGGTAAGAGGGGATCAGAGGTTTGAAGAGAGTGGAATAAAATTGAATAGAGAAATGTAATAGGATTTCTGAATGGAAGTGTCAATTTATTTAAAGTTGAATTTAAGGAATTATATATGGAGGTAATTTTGGTAGGACTTGTTCCATCAGCACTCACCCACTGAAGTACAGGCACAGAGAGAAGCTGAGAGTTGGATTCACTCAGCGTTGGGATTTTGTTAGGAAGTTATAATGAAAATTCAGAGGGGCAAGTTTAGGTTCCCATTTGGAAGCTAATCTGGATTGTATAAAGAAGTGAAGAAGGCCAAGTCTGGCTGATGGATTTAGAGAGAATAGACAAATATGTGAACTGAACACCCTGATGAGGTTGAAAATGATCACAGTGGCAGAACTTAATACAATCTTGAAAGAAAGGAGATTGTGGTAAAATCATTTAACTTCTCTGATCTCCATTTTCTCATCTGTATATAAGCCATGGTGATAAATGGTGCAGTCCAGGTGTGTTTAGTATCTGTGACAAGTATGTCCTTGTGTGTTTAAATTTGTACATATATCTCAATTTTTTTATATTGATAGTAAGTATCAAGAAAATCAGGGGTGTCTAGGAACTCCTGAAGTGCATTCCACCTTCTTCTAATGAGTGATGGAGCAGGGATGGAGGATAAGAGGGACTAGTCACTCTAACTCTCCCATGGATTCTCAGCCAAATGAAGACAAAGACAAGCTATAAAGTGGAATTCTACTACAAGCAGTTCTCTTTTCCCTAGGCATGGTTTACTTTGCTCATCTAGCCATGATTAATTTCTAATTATGGAATTGGTCATCTCCTTTATTTAGCACTTTTACAGGCAAACCAGGGTACTCTGTTGCTATAATTCATTGAGAGTGAACATGAATTCCAGGACGTTCTGATAATAACCAAAGAATGTGGGTGAGCTGCTAACTTTTGGAAAATTTAGAGACAGGAGGCTGCATAGAATTAAAGCAGTGTGACTGCACCACCAGAACATCATTCAGAAAACTGTGAGAGCAGCTTGTGGTAGTAGAAAAACTGCCATGGTACCTGTGAATAGCTCATATTAGTGGAACCAACGGAGGGTCAGAGAGGGTCTTCCAGAGCTTATATCTTCTTATTCATTACAATAAGGACTTCAAAGATCTCAAAGGGGATATTTTAGTTTCCTAGCTACTAAAACATACAGTCAGTTGGCTTAAAGAATGGGAATTTATTGGCTCACAATCTGAGGCTAGGATTTGGAAATCCGAAATCAAGGTGTCAGCATGGCAATGCTTTCTCCCAGAAAACTGTGGAATTGTGAGGCTGGCTACTGGAGATCCTTGGTCCTAGGCTTTTCTGTCACATGGCAATGCCCATGGCAGTGTCTTCTTTTTCTTCTGGCTTCCATTGATTTCCAGCTTCTGGCTGCTCCCCATGGAGTCTCTCTCTGACTTTAATTTTGCTTATAAAAGACTCCAATAATCTGGATTAAAGCTGAACCTGATTAAATTGGGCCACACCTAAACTAAGTGACCTTACCAAGAGGTTCTATTTACAATGGCTTCACACTTGCAGGAATGGATTAAGATTAAGAACATTTTTTTTCTGGGACTATATAACTCCAAGCCAAGCTACCATGGGAGAAATTGAATTAGTGTAACATTGCATTTTGTCACTGTGAAAAGCTTCTTTTTTCGCATTTTGTGATCATAGCATTTGCAAATGGAATAGTTAGCTGTGGTTTATTTCCCAGATATCTGGTCATAGTTTTTAGCTGATGGAAGTGCTATATAACCTAAATGTGGCCCTTCACAGGAATGCTGTGTTTGCTTGTGTCTCAAAGTTTATATAGAAAATGAAGGGTTGTAATGTATAAGTGAATACTTCTTTGATTATGTATAAATTTTTTTGGGGGGTGTAAAATATGAACTCTTATGGGTTCTGTTTAAATAATAAAATGGTTTATTTTCCTCTCACATAAACAGTCTGGAGTTAACTAGCCCCAGGCTGTATGAAGAACATGCAGTTTTGCTGCATGAGGTCAAAAAGGACCACATCACTCTCTCATGTTATCCTGCTTTATTTCTCTTTACAGAACTGGTAAGTTTATCACACACACACCAGTATGCTAGTTCCATGAAGGCAAATACTTTATCAAGTTTACTGCTGTATCCCCAGTGCCTATAATAATGCCAGGCATGTAGTAGCCTTCTAGATATAATTGCTGAATGAAATGATGTATATCTGATAGAAATATTTAAATGTTTTTGTTAACAACATCCTCTACAACTGATGGTACTATATATAATATAATACTTTATTTATATGGGTTTACAGTCTATACCTTATGGACATCAAAGGACCTGCTTGTAGAATAATCTTGGAGAAATATAAAATTTGTTATTGTTTATATTTTTTAATTTACTTTAATTTTTAATTATATTTTTTAGTTTTTCTAAAAGATACTTAGTTTACATAAAATGTTACTTAAAAAAATGTAAGAGATTCCCATATATCCCACTCCCCATACCTCCCACTTTCCCCCACATTAACAATTTCTTTCATTAGTGTGATACATTCATTGTGATTAATGAACACATTTTGGAGCATTGCCGCTAGTGTGGATTATAGTTTACATTGTAGTTTGCACTCTTTCCCACTCAATTCTGTAGGTAATGGCAAGATATATAATGGCCTGTATCTGTCGTTGCAATGTCATTCAGGACAATTCCAAGACCCGAAAATGCCACCATATTACACCTCTTTTTCCCTCTCCCTGCCTTCAGCACCTCCAGTGGCCACTGTCTCCACATCCATGATATAATTTCTTCCATTGCTAGAATCACAATAATTCTATAGTAGAATACCAGTAAGTCCACCCTAGTCCATATTTTATTCCCCAATCCTGAGGATTCTGGGATGGTGATGCCCACTCTACCACTGATTGAGAGGGGGCTTTGCTCCCATATAGCTGATGGATGGGACTTTCTTGCTTGCAGTTGTAGACTCTCTCGGTTCCTTGATATGGTGGTAGCCCATCGTGACCTCCTTGTTAATTGTCCTGGGTGAGTGCAATGAATTGGAGAGTAGGTGCTGCAACTCCGCTGAGGCTCAGGGCCCAGCTGGCACATGGACAGCCCAAAGATTCAAGTCTCTTGGATGTATACTTACCAACTCCAGGACCAACTATCGTTTCAAATAGAGGGGACAGAAGAGGCATGTGTAGAGAAGTCACAACTGAGTCTAACTCTGTCATACTTGAGAGCACAAACTTCAAAGTAGGGCCCATTGGCAAGGCACCAAATTCCAGAGCTATCTACCATGACCATAGGACCTGGGTGTCTCCAGAACCCTCAGGAACCCCACTATTTGGGGTAGTATCTACTTTGGCAGTGTATGAGATCCTTCTGTGATGTGCATAAATGATACCTCTGGGATGAGCTCCCAACTCACCTGAAGTCTCTTAGCCATATAAACTCATTTATCTTTACCATTTTCCACTTTTGTTCAAGGTCTTTTTCCAGTTTCATTGCTAGTTCGTGCTTGGTAACAATCCCTCAGTACCAGGGAAGCTCATCCCCGGGAGTCATGTATATTTTGTATTCTGTGGTTACTGAGGATTGAAGGTGTGAGGTATACCCTATTCATTAATTTTCTGAAAAAATAGTTTTATTCACATACCATGCCATCCATCCAAAGTGTACAATCAATGGCTTCCAGTATAATCTCAGAGTTGTGCATTCATCACCACAGTCAATTTTAGAACATATTCATTGCTCCAAAAAAATAAAAAACGTTTGAAGAATTTACATGAATGAATGTTTTGTGTACACAGTGTTAGCAAACAAGTATTTGGGAGCATCTGGCAATGGGGAGAAGGGTCTGGAACAAAAGAGATTGTTTTGCTAATTCTAGAGCAGTGGTTCCTTTCAAGACAAATAGTGCATTGCTCTTCAGTTGTGACCTCATTTGGATAGAACATAGGTATATCTAATAATAACAATTTGACCTGTATTAAGAAATATTTCCTACTAATGACCTTAGGGGATTTTTTTAAAGGGTTGTAAAGACCTGTTGGCACTTTGTTGGGTGGGATTATAAACTAATAAGGCTTTGATCTGCTCAGGTTAGGAACAAATTCTGAAATGTATAACTTTGCTTCATGAATTAAATCTCAAAACCTTGTTGCTGCTATGGTAGTTCAAAACTGAATTCTCTAGCTTTGACAGTGCTTCAGAAAACTTGTTAGCTGGGAGAACTCAGAGTGTCCAAAAAGAATTATGGTAATGGATTACTATCTGTATTTTACAAGATTTATTGAATATATTTCACAAATATCTACAAACAATGTTGTATGCAATGTTGGCAAGGTCACAAGTATGATAATGTTATATATAACTGGAAGTTAAAGTGATATTTGTTTAAAAAGAGTTTCTATCTGTTTCATTTGTATTCAATGATTTTTGGCATTTAGCATGTGCCCGACTTCTTTGTGTATTTTTATGGGAAATGACTTACACCACTTGACTGACCAGTGGCAAGCATGAGGAATCTGTCTGATTCAAAGCCCTTCTATGTCTCAAAGTAAACAATGTCATCTTCAACATTCTTTATAAGCTAATTCACTGCAGGATATATTATTTGCTAGTTCTCATCTTAATTAGACTTGCCTCACTACAAGATCATAGGATAATGGTACCATTATTAAGTCATGTATTGATCTCAGAATGTTGTCAGGCCTCAGGATCTGGCAGGTTCTAGAGGAACTAATCATGATGCTGAGTCATGGCCATGCTCTAGAAGCTATGAATAGACATTAATACATATTGGATGGTCTCCTTAAAACAGAATTAGTTATCTATGAAGCCAGTCCTCTTGAGTCACATCCTGAAACCATGGAAGGATACATGACAGATTAAATGATGAAACTCAGAATGTCCTGGGGCTTTTTTATTTTTTTATGTTTTATTTTTAAAGAAGTTTTAGATTACATGAATGTTACATTAAAAATATAGGTGATTCCTATATACCCCACACCTTCCACCTCCCCCACTTCCCCCCATTAACAACATCTTTCATTAGTGTGGTACAATTGTTACAATTGATGAACATATATTGGAGCATTGCTACTAACCATGGTCTTAGGTTACATTATAGCTTACACTTTGCATCACACAATTTTATAGGTTTTGACAAAAGGTGTAATGGCTTGTATCTGTCATTGCAATGTCATGCAGGACAATTCCAATGTCCCCAAAATGCCCCATGTTACACTTATTCTCCCCTCTCCCTCCCCTCAGAGCCTCTGGTGGCCACTGCCTTTATATCAATGATACAAGTTTTTCCATTGCTAGAGTAATAATAAGTCTACTTTAGTTCATAGTTGCATTCCCACTTATATTTGTTCATTCCTAAGTCTTGAAGATTTTGGGATGGTCATGCCTTCTCTGTTTCTGATTGAGAGAGGGCTTGGATCTCATGGGGTAGATGGATGGAACAGTCTTTTATGAGAGGAAATTGAGCTCACTGAAGTGAGATTAGTTGAAAGGCAGTATTAAATCCTGAAAGGAGTTTAGTCTTTAGAATCAGATATAGAGATCATTCCTTGCTTAAGTTGTATGACCTTGAATAATGTACATAAATTTTCTGAGCTTCAAATGCCTCATTTGTAATATCGGGATAATACCAGTAACTCTCTCTCAAGTTTTGTGAGACTTAAATGAGCTAATCCATATCAAGCAACTGGCACAGAATTTAAAACCTAGTAAGGATTTAATAAACTATAGTCCCTATTATTATTATTTTCCAAAGTCACCTGGCAAAGCCGTGGCTAGAGCCCAGGTTTCCTAGTCCATGCCTTCACATGTAAGACCATATCAATTTATCATTTTTACCTACAAACCACATTTAAACCTTTGCAATCACAATACTTTTCCATTTTTCACTCCTCAAGCTTGACTTGTTCTCTATTTGCCCATTTTCTTTCCCCCCAAGCCTTATTCTAATTGCTTTGGCTGATACTTTTAGATGCCTTAAATAATGTGTATAGAAAGCATCAAATTCTATAATATTGATTTTTTTAACCAAAGACAACAGAAATAACATGTCTATGCTTCCTTTGTTTTCACATTACAGCAAGTTTCCCAATGCTTAATTCTTTTTTCTATTTTTTATTTTTTACTTGTATATATATTTTTTACACAATTTATTGAAGTGTATCATTCACACATGAACATACATAAACTATAAGTGTTCAGTAAACATTGTGAACTTACAAAATAACTATGCACAACATCATACAGGGCTCCACACATCACTCCCTCCACAAACACCCTGCATTGTTGTGAAACATTTGCTAACCAATCATGAAAGAGCATCGTCACAGGGAAGCGGGTGTGGTTCAATCGATAGAGCTCCCGTTTACCATATGGGAGGCCCCGGGTTCGCTTCCCAGGGCCTCCTTGTGAGGGCAGGCCAGCCCACGCGGCACGGTGGGCTGATGCAGCGGGACCTCACAGCAAGGGGGAGATAAGCAGACACGGAGAAAACACACAGCGAATGGACACAGCAAGCACAAGCAGCAAGGGGGGATAAATAAATAAATAAATAAATCTTTAAAAAAAAAAAAAAGAAAAAGAAAGAGCATCGTCGCAATATTACTAATAACTATAGTCCATATCTTCCTCCCCTATACATTTTTTAAGGATTTATTTATTTACTTTTATCTATTTCTACCACCTGATCCCTGTTTTTGCTGTTTCTGAGTCCATTCGCTGGGTAACTCGCTGTGTCCGTTTCCTGCCCTCTCTTCTCATCCTTCTGTCTTCACTGGGATTCGATCCTTGGAACATCCGATGTGGGAGAGAGGTGTCCTACTGCCTGCGCCACCTTAGTTCCTGGTTTTTTGGCACATCTTGTCTTGGCTCTCATTTGTGTCACTCTCCTTTTATGTCACCATCTTATTGCGTGGCTTGTAGGGCCTGGCAGTGCACCCGCTCATGGGGGCCTGATGGACCACCTGCACAAGGGGTCTGGTGGCCCACATGCCTTCTATATTTTTCTTTTTTTAATTTTTACTTGGAGGTCCTGGGGATCGAACCCAGGTCCCTCCATATGGGAGATGGACACCCAACCACCCGAGCCACATCCGTCCCCCTGCTATATCTCTTAAGTTTGTCCGAAGATACCCAGAGTTACAGTCTTTTCCCATACAGGATAGTCATATAATAAATCAGGCTTAGTTTATCACCAGCATTCTAAAAACCAGACCTAGGGAGAAAAACTAGGTCTGGGGACACATGCATGGTTTCTAATATAGTGAATGTTTAGCCTACCCTGATTATCATTAAATCAGGACAGCAAGAATATTCACATCTGTGCTTCCTTTATGTGATTTTTTGGAAGTCTTTTAAATAACATTGCAAACCTCTATTAATCATTTTCTAATAAATATTTATCTCTGAAACTTGGTTGCCATCTTTAAAAACAAATAAAAACAAAAACCTGTGATCATTTCAGATACTTGGGGAGAATCTCTTCTTTACTTTGTCAATAAAGACAAGGAACTTTTCTAAAAAAAAAAAAAACATATTATGCAGTGACTTCATATTAGCCTTCCACTTAGCTTCTGTCCTCACTTCATTTTCCTTTCATTTCAGTAAGGATTTTACTAGCTATGGGAACTTGTACATGTCACATTCCTTCTGGGAGCCCCTGTTGTACTATTTGTAAATTGGTAATATCAGTCTTATACCTCTATAGATTGTTATGAGAAGCCAATGAGAAAAGTACTTTGTAAAACTATAAAAATCTTGCCACTGAGCATAGACCACAGTTCACATCATAGACCAAACTCTCTCCCACACAGTTCTGCATGGTATATGCTGATGCAAAATGGCCCACATCTGTCACCGCAACGCCACTCAGGACAACGCCCAAGTCTCAAAAAAGCCCCTGTATTTCAACTGCCCCTCCCCTCCCTGCCCCAAGATGTGTATATCCATTGCGGATGTTGTGCCACACTGATGAAGGATGGTAGTGTGGGAGGTTGTGGGAAGTGTGGGAGGTGGGGAACATGGGAATCCCGGTAATTTCTG
>JAQZBX010099216.1:0-11500 GCA_029593785.1 Cabassous unicinctus
GCTGGTCACAACAAATGTCTTCAGTAGGACAAAACAATTTACCACTCAGCAAATAAGTCCCTTGCTTTCTAGATTCTTTAAATTAAAAATGAAGGATTGCAGAGCTGGTGGAGCTCGGTGGCTGAGCGCATACTTCGCATATACGGGACCCAGGGTTCAGTCCCCAGTATCTCCTAAAAAAAAAAAAGTTTAGCTATGAAAGTTTTTATTCTAGTATTTTACAAATGTTACTTAAATTACCTTATCCAGAAAAACAGTTGCCTTACATACTATTTCAGCAAAAATAGGATGATTGGTAAATTTAATTTTGGTAAATTTGAGAATATCTTGGCATTGGGGAAGTAATATGTTCTACTGTCCAATTTAGAGAGCTGCCTACTTTGCCTTTGAAATACTTTTAGGAGAATTACTATAGCAATAAAAGGACTTGAGACCTAAGGTATTTGTTGCTTTCAAAAAGCTAGCAGGGATGGAGCTAATTAAAATGAAGAAAACACTATAACAGAAAAACAAAGACTAGATACTGTTTTCTGCTTCTTTGGAACTGACAATAACAGTTTAAAAATGGATTTGGGGAATATGTTTTTAAAAATCAGTAAAGCAATTGCTGAATGTTTACTGTGATGGGTATTATTATATAATGAGGGCTTGACTATTGATATAACTATATATAATGAAAATAAAATAAATCTGTCCTTTGGGCACGGTGTATTTTCCTATACCACATGGAGAACACGTGTACTGTTAAGGAGGTAGAGTGGAAGGGGAACTTCTACTACATGTCAGGTCTTTACTGTTTTAAGTATTTTATATATGTTCTCTCTTGTGATCATCACAATTGCACCATGAAATAAGTAATGTTATTGCCATGTTAAAATAAGGATATTATGATATTATAGTTTTAACAAAAGTTGGCAATTATGTCATTTCTTTATTATTTTTATACTGGATACATATAAATTTTTTTAAATCATACAGTATGTTACACAATATATTTGGTCCATAGTAATGCAATCATACAGTATTTTTCCTTTTGTGTCTGGCTTGCTTTGCTCAACATAATGTCCTCCAGGTTAGGTCATTTCTTAAAGATAGTTTTTTAACACTACTAGAAAAAGACAAATCAGAGGCAAGTATTTATTTGTTCAATTTATTAATTTCTACCCCTTTCAAAAAATAATTTGATCCAATCTACAAAATATGGGTAAAATGGTTAACAAATATAAATAGTATTTCAGAACCATGGAAATAAAATGTGAGCAGCTAAGTCATGCTAAGTTCCTATTATCAGAAAGAAGTTTAGCAGTAAGTTCCTCATGGAAGACAAGTTGTTGTTTTTTTTCTGGAACCAAATTTTAAAAGAATGTCTCATGTGGGGATTTATATAGGGCACATTAAATAATGTAATAGATAGTGTCAGAGTAAATGAAGTAGGAAATTTCATATGTCTCTTTCTTGTGGTGACCTCCATAAAAACGGAGAACATCCTATTACTCTACAGCTCAGGGAGGGTGGCTACAAAGGGCAGAAATGATAACCAAATACATTACTTTCCAGTCATCAAAGCTGCCTCAAGGACACAACTTAAAGCCTGCTCAAGAGTCTATGTCAATTATTTCCCTGAGGCAGGCTTTTCTAATGCTATTTTCAAAGGGGCGTTTTAATAAGGGATGGAAAAGGGCAATTTGGGTTTATATACTAGGATGAGAGCCTAGTGAGCTGCCTCATTGAGTTTAGGGCTAGATCTGAATGCCTTAGATACTGCAAGAAGCTTGACCAGTATTTTAACCCTGGGGGAACTTCCTACCCCTCCACTGGACTCTGGACAAAAGTAAGCCAGCAGGAAAGATGGGATTGTGCTCAGGTGGAAGCTTTTGACTTACTCCTTAAGAGACTATACTTAATGCAAGAATAAAAACCAATTTTACGGGAACTGGTAATACAATTTTGGTTCAATAAAATTCTTCATTTTCAGAATTCTTCTGTATTTAAAAACATGAAGCTTAATAAAAATGTCTATAGCAACACAATTAAGAGACGAACTTTTCCTAAAGATTATTTGTTAGATTAGGGTTAGAGTTAGGAAAAAATTTAGGGTTAACTCCAAAGGGTAGGGTAGATGTTAGGATTATTTTAAGATCAGATTCCGGGTTATTTTTAGTTCTCATATTTACATATAAGATTGTTATCCTGTTCTGAATAACCCATGTCACTTCCAATTCTATAGTAAAAGTTTTACTAGCATATAGGAGTTTATAAATCTGGCAAAAGGAAATTGGGATTTAAATAATTTAGATTTTGACATTACCCTGTGATTTCTTTTTCTCCCTTCTTAAGTAGAAAACTGACATTTCAATTCACTAGCATAGATTTTACAGGCTGGGGAAAGATGAAGACAGCAGAACAATAGAATCTCAGAGACACCCCCTAAAGAAGTGAAAAACAGACCATAGGTTTAGCTACCAAACCACGCTGAACCTGAAAGGAGGTTAAAGTTACCCTATGAAAACTGCAGAGCTGTCACAGAAAATGCAGAAGCAGCTCGGGTTGCATTGAAAACGTTTTGTTTTTGTTGTTCAATAAGGCTCCATTACGTGTTACCTGAGCCTTTTAAAATTCTACACACAGCCTTTACTTTCTTCAGGAAACTTTTCCCAAAATTCTGAAACTTTTTTCTTCCACTTGTCCTTACAGTAAATAAACTAGAGCCAACATAAAGTTAGTTCTACCTAATATATATTGCTTGATTCTATTACTAAGGTAGGTAACTGCAAAGCTGAACATTCAACACCCAAGTGGTTCAATCAGAAAAAAAAACTTTTTTTCCCATTTTTTTTTATTAGAGCAGTTATTGGTTTACAGAAAATTCATACAGAAAATAAGGGGTTCCCACATACCCCCCATCACACACACATACATAGCTTTCCTTATTATTAACATTTTGCATTAATGCAGTACCTTTATTACAGTTGATGAAAAAATAATATTTTACTGATAACTATAGTCCATAGAAAGGTTTACTCTTACTGTTATACAGTCCTATGGATTTTTAAATTTTTTATTTTCGTGCCCTTTAAACTCCCTTATTGAGCCTAGTTCTTCCCCTACCCCTGCATGAAACCTCTGATAAAGTCCACAACTTCTTTGATCACTATTAGAAAATAAAAAGATCTAGATTCACTTTCAGTCATTAGAATAGTAATTAATATATCCAGCCTAGGGTGATTTTTTTTTAAAAGCCTGAATTTTGTTTGAAGTTCAAGATTCTTGCCTCCCCTAGGTTAGGCAAGCTTGGGGAACTATAATGGGGGTATATTCAACCTCTTTTCTACTTTCCCACCTCATGCTGCTTCTCCCAACTAGTTTTCTATCTCAGATGCTGATCCATCCAGATCTGGAGCAGGGAAGAAAGAATAAAGGGCAGGACAATCTGGGGCTGGTTTCTTTTGGCAGAGGCAAATGTGTACAGTGATTTCTCACCAGGTAGGATGAGCAAAGATGTCTCCTTCCCTTGGAGAGCATTTGGAGGTTCTTCAGGCTAGTCTGAGAACTATTAATTATACTTCCTGAGATAGCAGCAATAAATTTTCCTTTGGCAAGCTGTTCATGTTTTGCTCTCTATCCCTGGAAATCCAGGGTCCCATCCCCTTGTTGCAGAGTCCTCTTTAGCAGGATTTCAAATGCTTCAGAACAACACTGTCTCCTTTGTAGTTCACAGGGTGGTCCACAGGAAACACTCCCATGTGTGCTTGCTCCCACCACTGGCACCCAAAGAAGCTGACCTCGTTCCCTCTCTGCTCTGCCATGGAAGGATTAGAGCCAGAACTGCATGCCTTTAGGTCCCACAGGAGATGACTTTTCAGATATACTTGCAAGCTGATGTATCAGCCCACACTAGTACTTCAGAAAGACTGGTTAGTACTCTTTCTCTGATCCTCCCATGCCTTCTTTTGGACCTTCCCATCTTCTCTGCAATGGTGTAAAACCCCTTAATTCACAGCATTCATGGTGGCTCTGCTTTCCTAACTGATCCCTCACTGATAAATTTGGTTTGAGTGGTACCGAACAGCAGCAGGGATAAGAAATTGACCATAGGGGTAAATTCACCAACGTATTCAGATGCATAGATATCAGCAAAAAATTACAAGCCTTACTGAGAAACAGGAAGTGATGGCCCAGTCAAAGGAACAAGCCAAATAGCCTGAAGAGATCCAGGATTTAAGGCAATTAATCAATGATAATCACACAACTTGCCTAAGTCAATTCAAAGAATTGAAAGAAAATATGACTAAAGAGATAAAAGATATTAAGAAGACACTGGGTGAGTATAAAGAACAATCTGAAAGCCTGCAAAGAAAAGTAACAGAGCTTAGGGAAATGAAAGACATGATAGATGAGATTGAAAATACATTAGAGGCACATAAAAGCAAATCTGAATTGCTCAAAGACAGAATTAGTTATTTTGAAGTCAGAACATCTAAACTGGAAAAGACAGGAGAACAGAAAAAGAAGAGAATGGATAAAATGGAACAGGGTCTCAGAGAATTGAATGACAACATGAAATGCATACACATACACATTATTGGTGTCCCAGAAGGAGACAGAATGGAAAAGGGGCAGAAAGGATATTTGAAGAAATGATAACTGAAAACTTCCCAACCCTTATGAAAGACATAAATATCAATATCCAAGAAGGACAATGCACCCCAAACAGAATAAATCTGAATATACCAACCATGAGACACCTACTACTCAGAATGACAAATATCAGAAATAAAAAGGAGATTCTGAAAGCAGCAAGGGAAAAGCAAAGCATCACATACAAGGGAATCTTGAAAAGATTAAGTGATGATCTCTCATCAAAAACTGTGGAGGCAAGAAGAAAGTGGTATGATGTATTTAAGGTATTGAAAGAGAAAAACTGCCAACCAAGAATTCTGTATCCAGCAAAATCGCGTTCAAAAATGAGGGTGATTAAAATCTTCACAGACAAACAAAAACTGATAGAATATGTTATGAAAAGACCAGAATTACAAGAGATACTAAAGGTATTACCGTGGCCTGAAAGGAAAAAACAAGGAAGAGAGATTTGAAAAAGAATGAAGATTATTAGGAACAGTAAATTAAAGTGTAAAAAGACAGATAATGGTAAGATATGACAACAGAAAGCCAAAGGGTATAATGGATGAAGTAAGTAGGGCTTTTACAGTAAAAACACTGAATATGAATGGCTTAAACTCCCCATGCAAAAGATAAAGTCTGATAGAATGGATAAAATTAAAAAATATGGGCCATCTATATGCTGTCTACAAGAGACTCACCTCAGACAAAAGGACACAACCAGGTTGAAAGTGAAAAGTTTGAAAAAGATATTTCATGCAATAGTAACCAAAAAAGATCTGTAATAGCAATACTAATATTAGACTAAATAGATTTTAAATGCAAACTGTTCTAAAGGATGAAGAACATTATTATATATTAATAAAATGGGCAATTAATCAATAAGAAATAACTATAATAAATATTTATGCACCTAACCTGGGTGTCCCCAAGATACATGAGGCAAACACTAGCAAAACTGAAGAGAGAAACAGATGTCTCTACAATAATACTTGGAAACTTCCATACACCACTCTCAGCATTGGATAGAACATCTGGACAGAGCATAAATAAAGAAACAGAGAGTTTAATATGATAAATGAACTAGACCTAACAGACATTTATAGAGCATTACACCCCAAAACAGCAGAATATATATTCTTTTCAAGCATTCATGGGTCCTTCTCCAAGATAGAGCATATGTGGGTCACAAGACAGGTCTAAATAAATTTTTAAAAATTGAAATTATACAAAAAACTTTCTCTGATCACAACAGAATGAAGCTGGAAATCAATAATGGACTGAAAAGGGGAAAATTCATAATAATATGGATATTAAATAGCACACTCTTAAATAATCAGTGGGTCAAAGAAGAAATTGCAAGAGAATCCAGTAGATATTTTGAGAGGAATGAAAATGAGAACACTACATATCAAAACCTATAGGACACCACAAAGGCAGCAGCGAGCTGAAAGGGAAACTTATAGCTCTCAATGCTTACATTAAAAAAGAAGAAAGAGCTAAAATTGAAGATTTAACTGCACACCTGGAGGAACTAGAAAAAGAACAGCAAACTGATCCCAAACCAAGCTGAAAGAAATAAATAGTAAAGATCAGAGAAAAAATAAATGAAATCAAGAACAAAAAAACAATAGAGAGAATCAACAAAACCAAAAGTTGATTCTTCGAGAAGATCAACAAAATTGACAAAACCTTAGCTAGCCTGGTGAAGAAAAAATACAGATGATGCAAATAAATAAAATCAGAAGGACATTACCACTGATCCCACAGAATAAGAGAGATCATAAGAGGATACTGTATGAATAACTGTAACAACAAAAAACTAGAAAATGTAGATGAGATGGACCAATTTCTAGAAACACCCAAACAACCTACACTGACCCTAAAAGAAAAAGAAGACCTCAACAAACCAAGCACAAGTGAAGAGATTGAAACAGTCATCAAAAACCTCCCAAAGATGAAAAGCCCAGGACCAGACGGCTTTACAGGGGAATTCTACCAATCATTCAAAGACAATCTAATACCAATCTTGCTCAACCTCTTCCCAAAAAACTGAAAAGGAAAGAATGCCTCCAAACTCATTCTATGAAGCCAACATTACCCTAATACCAAAACCAGATAAAGATACTATAGAAAAAGAAAATTACAGACCAATATCTCTAATGAATATAGATGCAAAAATCTTCAACAAAATACTTGCAACGCTAATCCAAAAAGATGTTAAAAGAATTATGCACCATGATCAAGTGGGTGTTATTCCAGGGATGCAAAGATTTTTCAACACAAGACAATCAATTAGTATAATAGACCACATTAATAAATTGAAAAAGAAAAATCACGTGATCCTCTTGATTGATGCAGAAAAGGTATTTGACAAAATACAGCATCTTTTCTTGATAAAAACACTCCAAAAGATAGGAAGAGAAGGAAGCTTTCTCAATATGGTAAAGTGCATATATGAAAAACCAACAGTTAGCATTTTACTTAATGGTGATAGGCTGAAAGCTTTCCTGCTGAGATCAGGAACAAGAAAAGAAAGTCCACTGTCACCAATGTTATTCAATATTGTGCTAGATGTTCTAGCTAGAACAATTAGGCTAGATAAAGAAATAAAAAGCACCCAAATAGGAAAAGAAGAAGTAAAATTTTCACTATTCGCTGCTAATATATTCCTATATCTAGAAAATCCTGAAAAATCCACAGCAAAGCTACTAGAACTAATAGACGAGTTCAGTAAAGTGGCAGGGTACAAGATTAGTATGCAAAAATCAGTAGTCTTTCTATATACTACTGATGAGCAATCTGAGGAGGAAATCAGAAAAACAGTCTCATTTATAAAAGTGACTAAAAGAATTATATATTTCGGAATAAACTTAACCAAGGACATAAAGGAACTATATTCATAAAAATACAAAACATTGCTAAAAGAAACCAAAGAAGACTTACATAATGGAAGGACATTCTGTGTTTATGGACTGGAAGACTAAATATAGATAAGATGTCAATTCTACCCAAACTGACTTACAGATTCAATGCAATCCCAATAAACATCCCAACAGCCTTTTTTGCACAAATGGAAAAGCCAATTATCAAATTTATTTGGAAGGGTAAGGGCCCCCAAATAGCCAAAAATGTCTTTAGAAAGAAGAACAAAGTTGGAAGACTCTTACTTCCTCACTTTAAAGCATATTACTTAGCTACAGTGGTAGAAACTGCACAGTACTGGCAGAAAGATAGACAGATTGGCCAATGGAGCCAAATTGAGGACTCAGAAATAGACCCTCACATCTACAGTCATTGATTTTTGACAAGTCTGTCAAGGCCACCCAGCTGTGGCAGAACAGTCTATTTAACAAACGGTGCTGGGAGAACAGGATATCCATATTCAAAAGAATAAAAAAGGACACCTATCTCACACCTTATACAAAAATTAACTCAAAATGAATCAAGGATCTAAATACAAAAGTGACAACCATAAAATTCCTAGAAGAAAATGTAAGAAAACATCTTCAAGATCTTGTGGTAGGCGGTAGTTTCTTAAACCTTACACCAAAAGCATGAGCAAGAAAAGAAAAAATAGATAAATGGGGCCTCCTCAAAATTAAACACTTTTGTACTTCAAAAGACTTTGTCAAGAACGTAAAAAGGCAGCCTCCTCAATGGAAGAAAATATTTGGCAACCACATATCTGATAAGGGTTTGATGTCCATGTTATATAAAGACATCATACAACTCAATGATAAAAAGACAAGTCATCCAATTTAAAAATGGGCAAAAGACTTGAATAGACATTTTTCCAAAGAGGAAATACAAATGGCCAAAAAGCATAAGAAAAAAATGCTCAACATCACTATTAGGGAAATGCAGATTAAAAACTACAAGATACCATTTCAAACCTTATAGAATGGCCATTACTAAAATAACAGAAAACTACAAGTGCTGGAAAGGATGTGGTAAAACAGGAACACTCCTTCACTGTTGGTGCTGTTGGTGCGAATATAGAATGGTGCAGCCTCTGTGGAAGACAGTTTGGCAGTACCTCAAGAAGTTGAATAAAGAACTGCCATATGATCCAACAATCCTGTTACTAGGAATATGTTCAAAAGAACTAAAAGCAAGGACGTGAACTGACATTTGCACACCAATGTTCATAGCAGTTATTCACAATTGCTAAAATATGGAACCAGCCAAGTGTTCATCATCCAATGAATGGATAGGCAAAATATGGCATATACACACAATGGAATTCAGCTATAAGAAGAAATGAAATCAGGAAGCATATGACACCATGGATGAACCTAGAGGATATTATGTTGAGTGAAATAAGCCAGACACAAAAGGACAAATATTGTATGTTCTCACTAATATAAACTAAATACGATGAGTAAACTCATGGAGGTAAACTCTAGAGCATAGGTTACTAGGAAATACAAGGTGGATTGAGAATGGAGATGATGCTTAATGTATGTAGCATTATTAATAAGGTTAATTGTAAAAGTGTGAATATAAATAGAGTTGGAAATAACACATTATGATGAGTATAACTAACACTGCTAATTTATAAATGTGACTGTGGCTGAAAGGGGTAGTCTGTGGAAATAAATGTCAATTGAAAGGAAACTGGAGAATAATCTATGGAAAGTAGAACAGGGATTTTGGTGGTGGATGAAGATTATGGCTAATAGTATAAATATAAGAATGCTCTTCTTTCACAAAGTGTTAAGAATATGGTGATACACAGGAAAATTACAATCAATATAACTTACGGATGGTAGTTAATGGTAATATTGTAATATTTTGCAGCAATGGCAAGAAGATTTTTTTAATACTAAGGGACAACAATAGGGAGTATAAGGGGGTATGAGAATTTTCCTTTTGGAAATGTTCCCAAATTGACTGACATGTTGACAGCACAACTCTGTGATGAGAAGGAGAGGCACTGGGTTTACAATTTGAATGGATTATACAAAGCATGGGACTGTATAACACAGGGAATCCAGTGGTGAATGATGGACTGTGGTTAACAGGACAAATATGAGAAAGTTTTCCCTGGGCCAATAGCAAATATATAATACTAATATTAATAATTAAAATTGATAATTAATAATTAATTGAGTCGGTTGGGGAAAAAGACACCAAATGTAAGATATGGGCTATAGTTAGTAGTCATATTGGGATGATGTCTTTCAGAGTTTTTAACAAATGTTTCACAACAATGCAAGCTTTTGTTGGTGGGGAGATGTATGGAAGCTTTGTATGATGATATGCATATTTGTTATGTAAATCACAAATTTTAGTATACATTTTATTGTTTGTGTATGCCCATGTATGAATGATATACTTCAATAAAATTTTATTAATTAAATAAATAAATAAAGGCAAACTCCAGTGGTATCTTTCTTGGTGTATTCAAAGTAAGTCATTGGACTGCCATGTGCTAGCCCCATCATGTCTTCTGTTCAAAGGAATATAGCCTCAAGTTAGAGTAGAAGGTTCTCACTCAAAGATCCCCTTAAGGGTGTTTGACAGCTTAGTGTTTTCTATTTACCCGGAGCATAAGGTTGTATATTATGAGTGAGAAGATCAGTCACCACAAATACATTTCTTAGATTCTTTCAACTGGATTCCCATTATTTCCAATAACTCCAGAGCCATGTGGCTGTGCATGGTCTGCAGACCAGCTGGTCATTCCACTAGATTCAAGAGGTACATGGCCCACATTTGGAATGACATCTTCTGCCGTCTTGACCAAAAGGAGTGTTATCTTTTAATACCAGGAGAGAGGAGGCTGACTGTTCCACGCCGTGTGCTCTGACGGCACCAGCACCGTCTGCCGTGCTTGGCAAACAGGAAGATTCCCACGCCCCACCCCACACACAGACCCAGGATGTCTAGGGCATGGAAAACTGCATCTGAAGAAATGCTCCAGGTAGCTCTCAACGCCAGATGTTGAGAACCCTGAAGTAATCAAAGAAGGAAAAACCGGAGAAATTACCCTGTTTAAAATAACCATACTTTTCCTTAAATCTTTATTCCTGACTTGTTTGCCAGGTGGCCTCCTGCTCTCCCCTTTTACATCTGAGGATGACTTTAACAATGAAAAAGCAAAGACAACAGAACCCAAAGGTAAGCAGGGAAAGAGGAGGTGGAAAGAAAGATAAGGATGGTGGTATTCTCATTTATAAGGTGGCCTGTTAAAAGATGCCATCTACAGGTGTTGAAACAATAAGTAAAAGTGTGGGCATTTTATTTACGGCTACAAAAGCCATCTCGATCTAAAAATAGTGAACAGAAGTGTGTTAGAAGGAACAGTAGCAGTTAAGTGAGCTAAATCTACAAAGTGATTTTTAAGAATCACAGATACATGTTATCTTTTAGTAGTGTTTACATATCCCTTTAGAAATACAGTTTACTTTATATAGTGAAATGCAATAATTTCTAACAATTATTGCAGTTTGATATCCATTCTTCCTCCCTCAGGTTCTAAGAGATTCATTCTGGGCCAGTTGGGAGTTTCCTCTGAACATTCCAGAACATTCTTCTCCCTTGAGATCTGGAGCGCTTCAAAATACCTGCTGCTACCGTCCCCTGAGTGCAGAGGCAGTGTCTGGCAAAAGAGGATGGCCCACTAGTGGGTTCTTGTTATTGAGGACTAGCCTTATGAGTCTTTGCTCTTCTAACTGAAACTTAGCCTACTGTTATGGGGTGCCTAAGGGTTACCACCTGAGAGCCTCCTTGTTGCTCAAATGTGGCCTCTCTCTAAGCCAAACTCAGCATTTGAATGCATTACCTTCCCCCCAACGTGGGACATGACTCCTGGGGATGAGCCTCCCTGGCAACGAGGGATTAATACCAAGTGCCAACTGGCAACACGTTCAGA